>JABUQX010089801.1:0-45000 GCA_015478945.1 Trachelipus rathkii
GGATAGCTAGAAATAATGTACAACGAAAACTAACAAAACTTTACGACGAATAACTGTTATAAGATTAAAAGTTCACACATAACACCAAGTGAATAACTAACATTGCATACAAACGTAACCTAATTCTACTTATTTCCAAGCATATTCTTAATTAACCGTCAATTTTACACATTGACAGTATTTTAAACAAAAATTATCAATAACTTGTCTAATTATATACAGACTACTTGAATATGGTGTGAATCCGAAGATGGGGGATCACCCCCGGAAGGGTTGTAAGCGGGTTATATATGAACTCAGCCGAAGGGTGTTCCCTACCACTTCTTCGATGGGGTAATAGCACGCTCTACAACCTTCGTTGGTGATCCCCATTCAGGATTCACACATTTCAAGGGGCGCATCCTTTGGGTTTCTCTCGGGAGGTGATTGTTGCTTAGATACTCTTGGTTATGAAAACTGTTTATTCGTAATTAATAATTTTATGTATAATATTAATATCACAGGAGATCGAAACACTGATTATGTTAAGAGAAATAGATGAGTTTTGTAAGGTAGTACTGTGTTAACGCGATGATGTGTTGAAACGTGAGCCTAGGTTAGTTTTTGTTTTTGCCCGAGAATTTTGCTAATGTTACGTTTATTCATCAGTCACGATGATGTTTATAGCTCGAACGAGTGACACTTTGTGAAGATAGTGTCAATTCATATTTCAGATGCTGGTATTTTGATAGATTGGTCCTTGTTTAAGGGATTTTGTTAAGATACACATACGGCTGTTCCTGATTGCACGTATGACGGGAAAAGTGGGAAGATATCGACGTATTGTATGCCTGTATAGCTACTTTATCTCAATTGATAAGCTGGGGGAAATTTTCAAGATGTTAGCGGATTATTCATACAATGTATATTGTTAGGTTTGCATTTGTACTTTATACTTGTTCAGTGTTATTGAATGTAGCTTAGAATTGATGTAAAATTTGGTGCGTAATGCATAATATTGTTGGTCGGTTATAAAGAATTATTTTTATGTTATAGTTATCCAAATGATAGTCGAAAATATGATTGAATAATAGTTAATAGATATATGTAGGGTGGTTGGTAGAGGATGCCAGGGAGGGGTGGTTTGATTTCTGATTTACTGCTTTAAAATGTAAAAAACTTTACTGTGATATTTATTCAAAGAACTTATTTTTTTATGTGTTATTTTGGATAAATTGTTATTTTTATGTTTGTTTGGTTAAAACTTTGTTATGTTTGGCAATTTCTTCGTTAGGGATTATGATAATCAGACGAGGTTATGATGAATTTTTTGTTAATATTACGATGTTAATGTGAAATTACATTGATATGTTAGAGATAATGCTTGAAAAAGTGTGAATCAGGTCTACCATTTTTGTATCGAAGTGATAGGTACTTTTCCTGTTGTTAAGCTGCCGAAGTTTTGTTATGTTAGTAGTTTATTTCGTACGTATAGTGTGTTAGGTTTTTGTCGGTTGTTACATTATTTCCTTAGTTCAGGTTATGTTATGTTTAGCTTTATTAATGTAAAACGGTTGTTACGGCTTAGCATATATTCGATGGTTAGTAAATAAAGAACTTATTTTTGCGGTTTTATGTTTATCCGAAATGATACTGAAATGCGACGTAAATAGATAAATAGATCAAAAAGGTCATGGAGGGAGGGGTGGGGTGGGGATTTATGGTTTGATTTACTGGATTTATGCTTTAAAATCAGTATCATTCAGCATTCTCACGATCTGGAGCACACTAATTAAAGAACAACACACATTCCGGATAGTCCTAACCAATTCTGGAACACCTTGACTATGGGTTTCACCATCAGTCTTTCTTTTCTATAAGAGCTACAACACCAACTTCAGCTGCTATTGGTAAGATTTGACATGAACTTAATATCTTTAATTGTTAATAATCCTTTCTCTCCATATTGATCTATTGATCCTGCCCTGTGCGTTCTTTCTGCGCACTTTGATCGGGCCGATATGGGTGGGTTCTTTGCGCTCGCTTCTACTGCTTAAGCTATATATTGGAATTATCTTGCATTTTCCCTCGCGTTGACTGGGCTTCGGCTTCTGCCGACAAGTGGAGCTGTTCGTTGATTGGGATGAGAGGTTCAATTCCTTTCTTCAAGCAAATCTTTCTCCCTCATATCCATGGTTTCGATCGTAATTTGCTTTCTTATGGCCATTCAGGCTAGAGAAATGAGGTATCGGGGGGTGGATTAAAAAACTTCCGGTGGGCGTTTCTTCTTACACCTTCATCTCAAACGCTAAATAATTTCATTCAGCTACTAAGAATAATACGTCTGAAGCACCAGTGGATACATGCTTCACGAAGCAAGCCGGACCTTTCATCCTCAACGAAAGTGCGCTAACCTCCTTGGATTCTCATACTGATATAATCTTTCTGGCTCTATGATAACTTACCAATAATCTTCTGTAAACATATACTCGGTGCTCCTTTTCACTCCTAATTATTTCGTTCTGAATTGGTTAATAGAGATATAAGCTAAAAAACTCTTCTCTAATACCTGGACGATTCCTGGCATTCATCTCCTCTCCTTCTCTTCTCAGAAAAAGTGTACCTAAAATGCCTTGCCTGAGATTACATTGATCGGGTGCATGGGCTTCCTGAAATCTACGAACGTTAGGAAGGGCGGGTGGCCCGGATGGCAATTCTCCACGATTTTGAGGGAGATGTGCTCTACATGCTAGAGATAACGCCTCTTCTCTCAGTCTCAACCTATTTCCTCTATGGTAAATATAGAATATATACCCTCAGTGTAATAGAGATCAGCGCGCAATGTCATTATTTTCCGAAAAACGGAAGACAGCTATAGAATCAATATATATATAACGCTCCACTATTAAAGCTCTACTGTATTCTATCTATAAGATATATATATATAACTTTCACTAATCTCATTTGTATTACGACACATCCTTCTGGAATTTCTTTCCTTTTATAGATCGCCAGTAGGCTTTTCGGCGCTCGTGAGTTTTAATTGGATAGAATTGATCTTCCTATTAAAGTTACTTTATCGGTTTTTCGGCAAATCAAGTATATACGGAAGAATTTGCGTAGTGGCCTTGACAATAATACCAAAGCATTTGATGGAGTTGGCACAGCGTCACTAGCTCTAGATACTCTTTTGATTTCTCTTCTCTTTGCTTACTCATAATTTATAGCTTTCTTTCAATCGCTCAATATGGCTGTTGTTGATGGCAATTGACTATCATAATATATATATATATATACTGATATAGATGGTGTTCTACGGGTTTCATAAGTAGTCTATACTCCATATTCCCTATTCCGTGATTTTCCATCTTAATGTTCCTTATGTATTTGAATCTCACTTAACTCATAGCTCCCTTAATTCCTTTTTTTATTTCATATGTCCTGTATTTTTGAGTGCGAACAATCTTCATTCTCTCAACCTATATATCATATATTCTGCTTTTCCTTAATTTTTATACTTTTAGAATTGACTCTGTCTAATCCTTTTCGATTCCATCTCTTTTGATGATTGTTGTTATAGAATATTCGCGGGTGGGGTAGTCTGCCTAACTTCGTTAAGAATTTAATTCTTTAAAACCAAATTTTCTACAATCTCCCCGTCTAAGACACATTTAACTTATTACTCTCTTTAATACTCTTTTCGGACGGCATTACTCTCGTCCTCTCCTGTTGCAATTGATAAACACTCCTTCGCCTTAACATAAACAAAAGATCATATGTTCTTGGAATATCTCATCAACATATCCAAATAGGTTGTGCTATGGTATCTAGCGGTATGTCTCATTATAAAGATACAGGGAGTTTTCTGTTAGAATGCGATAATGACTGTTATTATTTCCTCTCTCAACAGTTACTCACAGTCTATATTATATATCAAGGTGCTTATATAACTTCGCCTTGTAATAGGAGATAACTAGACTTCTCATATCTAGGGGTAGGGGATTTATAGATATTTATTTACTTATGAGTTTTGGCATAAAGGGGTAAGGAGTTTAGTTCAAAAAGGAGCTTCTAATTTACTTTAATAAATTATGATCTTATTAGGATTCTGAAATCCATGAGTAGATATCTCTTTTATGTATCACTGAGAGTTTTATTTTTGATCCAAGCCTCATGATTTCTTTTTTAAGTGACAAGCTGGTTGAGAATACGATTTTTGATTGTGTAGCTTTTTAATAATAATTGAATGTCATGTGCTTATTTAGTGTATACCAGATGTATAGCCGTGGCAGGTGCTTTTAAAGACTAGGGAAAGACACTTTTATCACACTTGGCGCTTTGGCCTGAGGTCAATACTCATATTAAGAACCGCGTCTCATATCGTTATGCGCAAACAGGGCTGCTTGTCGACAAAGTGAGAATTTTTTGTAGTTTTGATGTATGTTTTGTTTAGTCTAAAACAAACTCGGCAGACTGAGTCGTGTGCGGTGCGTGTCTTGTCTTTCCCTGCCACTCGTGTGTCTCTGATGATTATGTGTGTTAATCGTCTGTTTGTCACTCAATCATTGTCGTGTGTTTGGTTCCGTATGCTTCAATGTTTGAATTCTATGTTGCCTATGTGCTGTCTGGTTAGCTCGATCTTTTGCGTAGTTTGCGTTAGTTGATAAACTGTTTGTTGGTTGAGAACACTGTGCTCCTTGAATAGTGGCTTTTGACTCCGGTGACGGTGGTGGTAAATGTATAAAAAAAAAAAAAAGTTATAATATTGATGGATCAAAAATGAAAAATGATATGTTTTTCAAGACATTCATTTTTATACTATTCTAATCAACGTTTATCGACGACATAAAATAAACATCTCTACGTTACTTGCAACTATCACAGTCTTAAACTCCTCGTTGTTACTGTCTGAAGTAAGCTACTATAGAACAAGCAGGTTACAGTAGTCAATACTTTTATGGTTTAACAAATAATCAACTCGTGCAATGTAACAGATTCCATAGACGTTATTTAGTAATGCATTGGTACATAGTTGATATTAAGGGTTTAACGATTTATATATTTGTCATAATGCAAATGTCTAGTTACTTTCAACTGAAGTATAGGTTAATATTCATGAATAGACGGTAAGATTCTAAATCTTTTATGTAAATTAATAAGTTAAGTTAACAAACGTTTATATATAATATATCGTTCCGTACATAAAGGCGATTAAATAATTTCATAAACTCTTGTCGGTATAGTATGTGTGAAAACCTTATGGTAAAACTTGATTTAGATTTCATAAATATATATATGGCTAATGGTCATAGCTTTAAAGTACATCGGTAAAAACAATAAACTTTAAATAGTTAGACAATATATTCAAATTTGCATTCAAATAATAGTTTGTATGACCAAATATCCTGTTCTAATGTGCTAATGAATTATAAATAAGCCGTAAAATTGATAAATACTAACAGAAAAAAATAAAAAAACAATTAGATGGATTAATAAATATATGAGTTACATGATAGGTCTGTAAAGTAAATGCTAAATCAATATTTTACTGATAATTTGAAATGTTAGAGAATAGTCGGCTTAGGAAAAAGTGTTGAATAAAGATTTAGTCATTTTGTAGCTATGATGCTAAGGCATAACTTCAATTTTACTGTATGTTAAAGTGCAAGGGAACTTTGTTAATAAAGTTAGATGTATAAACAGATAGTTAATCCTATCTACGAGTGCTCGTGTTATGTTTGCTGGGTTACACCGCCTACTAAAGGTGGTGATTGTTTCACTCGAAGTTTATTGCTACATTTGCTTACATGTTACATAAAAAGCCTTAACCATACTTAGGACTATCGGTCTATTGTTAAAAATAGCGGTTCATCATTATAGTAATCGATGCTAAAGACGTGTATTTAATAACTCTTGGAGGTGAGCTAAAATCAATTCTAGTGTTACGAATTATAACACCTACTCTTAATTCTGGCTAAAGCCTCATTATTAATTTATTTACGCATTGCATTTGGTTCTTATTTAGAGTAGTATAATTTACTTT
Organism: Trachelipus rathkii; assembly: GCA_015478945.1. Taxonomy (NCBI): domain Eukaryota; kingdom Metazoa; phylum Arthropoda; class Malacostraca; order Isopoda; family Trachelipodidae; genus Trachelipus; species Trachelipus rathkii. The sequence continues at coordinate 6,023 of JABUQX010089801.1, forward strand.
ATTTTATTTTAAATTGTAGTATTCTTATTATTCTTTATTTATTTTTATTTTTAATATGATAATACTTTATTTTTGTTTATTATTTTTTCTTTAATTTGATTATGATAACTCTCATATCTGATATATTATTTATATAATCATTTGATTATTTCTACTTTAAGACTATAGTAAATTATTAAGATACATTCAATAGAGGTTCCTAATTATGGATTGTATTCAAGGGATGGTATAACAGAGAGCAGGAACCGCGACGTGATTTCAAATGATGTTTATGTTTACTGAATATTTCTCTTTCTCGTGCATTAATAACTTCTCTCATCAAACATTCACAAGGATCACATCTAATTTCACACTCTTCACATTCACACTGACACTTATTTTCTTCACCCACGCCATCACACACCTAACTAATCTACTTACAATTATCGAGTTCATAATGTTCTGACACCTCTCGCTATCTTTTTATAGTATCTCATCATATTCTTTATCTGTTATTTAATTTTTCTGTGTTCAAATTGGTTTGTTAATGTATTGCAACACTTTTCTATTCAATTGTGGATGATATTCTTAATCTGCTTAATCATTTAGGATCTATTTAATGAAATTTCTTATTTTATTGGTGTTTATATGTTAATGATGGGCTTCTAATAACAATTTAATCTTTTCAATATCCTCTACGTTAGAGGTTCTTTATTACTACGATGTTAGAGGTTAACTGCACTGGTAATGATAACTAAAGCTTGATCATTAGTTGATTCATAAGTGTTTACTCTATGTTAATAATTTCACTAAAATTATTTTGTAAATAATAAATAATATCATTTTTTCGACTCCAACAAAAAAGAATTTTACTATTCTCTGTAAATATTAAAAAATATTATTTTTGTTGCTCTTACTGATAATGGATTCAGTATGTCAATACTTACTCCATAAAAAAAACCCAAATATATATGTTTATATAAATCAAATAATTTAAATAGTACAGCTTAATATCAAGAGTAAATGTCTCTCAATAAGAAATTAATAGCATTTTAACACATGAGACATCTACAATAAGTTATTGTAAGCCTTGGCACGCCGTACCTTCGCGTTTTGTTAAACCACAACATGCCAATTCAGTTTTCAAGGTCTAAAAGTTTCACTGTGGTGTTCAGGTGGAACTTTGGTTAATGGTTAGCCTACAGTTTAATTCGTCGTGTCAGTTGTGTTACGCAGTTCTGTCTTTTGTCTTATCTCTTCTTCGTTCGATGTTCCGTTATGTTAGCTTTATACGACTGTGGAAACTTTCTCATCACGTTGAGTATATTATTGAATATAGACTAAATAGAAGATGAACCCGAACAGTACACTTTGAGGTATTCAACGATTCAACTTTCATGATAATATTATGGTACTTAATACTTTATTGATAATGTAACTGTACTTTGTATGCTAATGTTTTAGTTACTTAACTTGGTTGTTAAGTGTGGAACTTTTTTAATGCTTAACAGTTTATCATGTTATAGGTGTGTTATATTTGTCGTTGTGCATTTATATTCTTAGTTCAGATATGCTAAGTAAGCTTTATTAAATGTGAAAACTTTGTTAACTTAGCATATATTCGTTGCTCGGTGTATAAAGATTTGTTTTTTATGTTAATGTTTAATCAAAAAATATAATGCAAAGTGAAAATAGATAATAGATAATATAGATCCTGGAGAGGTGGATGGCAGTGTGGTATGGCTAGGTTAAGATTCAGATATGAAATAAATCGATTCTCGATTTAGAGTAGTAAATACTTTGTGGGATATTTAACGAAAATTCAAATATAGATCCAAATGTAAAGTTGAGATAGATGTGGGATGTTACCCAAAAGGAGGGTGGATACACTGATTTAATTGTTTAACTGCTTTACTTTAAGTTAAAACATGAAATAAGACTAAACATACTATAAGAAATTAATGGTTCATAGATATGGAATTCTAATAAACACGTGTAAATGGTTGGTATGGAGTGGTTATTGAATATGGTCGGATTACTGATTTAGAGACATTAAGTAAAAATGAAAATAAGTCATCTAAACAACTATAAAAAAAATTTAATGTTTAATGGTTCGAACAAAACAATTGACGATTCAAAATAGCATCATGTAGGAAATTAGAGGGCTGGAGTGATGGTATTGTTTATTTTTAGATTTACTAGATTTATCTATGACCCACATTAGGGTAATCGTTAACACAATGTTACTTAAATAATTTAGTAAATACGTTATATTGACTTAATCATAATGGAGTTAATTATAAGATAAAGATCAATAGATAACGAAGGGCTGAAGAAAGGGTAGGTCTCATTGCAATTTATACTCTGATGAGTTTTAATCCTGCTATATAAAAGGTGTAACTTATCGGTATTTTATAATTCTTTTAGTATTGATCCAAAATACTAATAATGAATCAGAATAAGCGTATCGTGCATCGAAGAGGAAATATAAATCAAAGATCATAAAGAAGGGGTGACTTTAGGGATGTTGATTTATAACCTTTGATTTATGCATATCTCATGAGGATTTGAGAGTACATTATTTAAAAATTGTTAATTATGTAAGATTATTATTATAACATAAGAATGAAAGAAAATTATTATTTATTTAATTAAATTTTTTTTTATCTTTATTTGTTAATTAATGTTGAGTTTGAATTAATCAATCGTCAAATGCAAGTTATTCTCTTTTACCGGTAATATTATATATTACAGCCCACATATTTCAAACTACCGGCCAAGGCACCGGGACGCGACTCGCGTTTGCAGCTTGTCAACTCTCTCTCTGAGTCGGGCGACATCTTCTCAATGCTTCCCTTCCTGGATTCTTATTACACTACTTCTTTCCTTTCCTCTCGATTTTTCTGTTTTGCTCATGTGCTTGTTTTTCGGTGAACCCCTCACGTAGGGGGTCCAGACACGTATAGATTTACTAACCTCGTATTCGAGATACTGGGTTAGATACTATATAGCACGCCAATATTGTTTGTTATAACGGGTTGCGTTAACCGGGACGGAGCCGACTTCAACGTGAATTACCCATCTTTCTAGAAATTCAACAAGCCTGCTGAGATCCTCTGCCAGTTAATATCTATGATCATTTTTCATGCCCAACGAGAACACTTTGATTTTTAGGGTCGGCCCCTTATGGGGAGTACTCGTTACGACGAGGTTACGGCTACCGAGATCGCTAAAACACTCCAAGATTTTAGAGCGATACATAGTTTCGGGTCTGAATGCAAGAGGCCTGTCGTGTCGGTATACGTCGAAGTCAGAACTGCGACATGGGGACGGAAGTAAAGGACCTCAGTGGGGGCGGGAAGGCAGGAAGGAGCTCGGAAGTGTGAATCATATGATTATTATCGGGAGGTAAAGGGTCGATATTTTCCTTTCAGGAATGTGGAATGATTCCTATCGTATGGCCATCAAACATTATGTAAGTCACGCTGATTATTGGGCGCGACTCGAATCTAAAATTCTTTATTTGTAAAGGGCGGCAGCGTGGCACCCCCAGTTTACGGGGGTTGTACGTAGACCAGCGACGGTATTAAGTTAATCTTTATGTCAGTACGACGAGAATTACGTTAAATCCCTGTCGTCAGTTAGATTTGCGGAGGCCATTATAGACAAGGCTTTAATGTTCTTCACGATCCGCTCGCAAGCAGTACACGAAAGATGGGATTAGACTCATTTATATATATACTTTTAATGTCGTTTCTCAAAGCGACTATTTCTCTGGTGGTTGGAAGTGGATATACCCTGGTCAATTCATATCCATGCAATCAATTAAACTAAAGGTGAAGTAATATTCTCGGGTGTACGGCGACTTGGGAAGAATCCGTCAGCTTTATTGAAGCTCTTCATTAAGGAAAATAGCATAATAACGATAGTTACACTAATCGCCATAAGCAATAAGTATAAAAGTTTGAAACGCGAATACACACCTCCCTTTGAGATCGCCATTGTTTATCGATTTGGGAGTGGAAATCTACGTGGTGACAGGACGGTGCAGGAGTAAAATTTCAACGATAATTATCTCCCTAACTTATATAATTCTATCAATATTTTAAGTGCATAGATTAGTAGATAACTATAGACTTAATATTTATGAGTTAAATATTAATATATATTAATATTATATTTTTATATTATTAATAATATATATATATATTAATATATTATAGTAAAAACAATTTTTATACACAATTAATATATTTCATATATAGTGAATAGATTATATAATAACTAATAAGGGCTAATACTGAAATGAGATTTAGGTTAAGTATAGGGGACATAGTCTACTATTAGCATTTATAATATACATACTATCTAATTATTATGTATAACTGATATATAGTATTAGTATAATATGAGTGATATTACTAAAGAGTGGCTGCTGATACGTGAGGCGAATATATCAATTAGGTGTCGTACATTAGATACGTATACACATAATTTTATATTAAGTCGATGCGCCAGACTAGATTATTATGTAGATTAGAGAGAATGGTGCATCGATTTCGCATTTATAAAATGAAGAATTTAGGACAAAGGAGGCAATTATGCCAAGCCCCTAGACTCTGATATGGTAGGACTCTCTCACTCGCACTATCACCATAATGACTGCGATATCATGGGTACATTATCAGGTTAAAGAACTCATCATTTACTCACTCACTATTCTTAATTATATACTCTATCCTATAAATAGAATTTAATTAACTTTAATGGTAAAAATAATAATATAATAACATAAATATAGTATGTTAAGTTATATTAGAGTTGGTCAAATCACAACCAAACTAGTAATATAATTATATGGTATATTAATAATACAAATAATAATAATAACATCATTAATCACCCAAGTTCGACAATGGATTTTTGTCATATTTAATCTATATATTGATCTATATCATAAAATAATTATAGATAAATATGTAAAGTGGTGTCACTCTTTATAGTCACAATATATATAATAATAATAGAGGGACGATTTTTGTAGGAATCATGTAACATATAGGATGTCATAGTATTAGATATAAAGTCTTCAGTATATATTATATATATATATATATGTAGATAATATAGAATATTTTATTACGTATAATAGTATAAAATATTTGATGTTAAGACGAAGTGTAAATAAAGTCTATATAATACTACACAGGATTATTCAATAGAGTATAATAATAAATAGTAAAGAATTATATTAGTTAATATATTTAATTTATTATATGTTGACTTATGTGAATCTTCATCTTTAATATGGAGGTGTGTTTACTGTGATATATTAATTTAGTGTTTTTAATTATTAATTTTTTTTAATACTAGTCTATTGGTACTCTAGTTGTTTGTGTCTTCTTATCGTTATTCATTGTCTACAGAGGAAATGTCCTTTATAGGATAAAAATTCTGGTCAGTATGGGAATCAGTGGTTGGCAAATGGGATGTAGAGTTTCGCAATTCGCTGGTAATCCGTGATGGGTAAATTTGCGACATGGTGAAAATAACGCGTAAAAGTGTTGCTGGGCCTTAAGAGAAGGCACTGTGATCTATATCATCAGTGGTGATTATCTGGGGCATGCTGGTGGGCGGGAAGATTGCTTCTCTTTCACAGGCATATTTGTAATTGTAGGATAAATCAGAATTCGTTGCGTTCGCTCTTCTCTCTCTCACTACATTTATTCAAGTAAATATGCTAGTGGAAATTCGAATCTTCGTTGCATAAAAATCATTCAACACACTCTCTCTCTCCACACACGGCACACAAGTAATTTCTCACACTTCTTCACAATTTACGAAATGATGGAAAATGTGTTGCGGTTACTAATTCATCACTTCTTTGGTTGCTTCATACATACTCAACTAATCGATCTTTGGACACCATACAAATCTTGTTATTTATTCATCACACACACTCGCTCTCGCGCGAAAAATTCGAAGCATGATATAGTATAAAAATAAAACACTTGTTAAATACCATGAATCCACTACTATGAAACTTTGTGCACACGGCTTTAATACAATCACACATGAGGTTTACACAAATTGAGTTCTGGGGTCCTTAAAAGAAAATAATACCCCCTGCTCAATTTAGTTAGGCGGAGCAGGGTGTAACTTATCTCTCTGAACACTCGACTGGAGAACTTTTATAAGTATACGGAACGCGCACAATGCGTCGCGCTCGCCACTCAATGTTAGCTTAGTATATGGCTGATAGGATAAAGCTGCCAATTGACACGTAACGCACACTCACTCGGCTGCTTAGGGACAGGACGCTACACGCTCTCGCACGAGAGAAATGAGGAGCTAGTAGACGGTAGTGCGTGTGATTGATGTACCAGCGATCTGAGACGTGTACGTAGTGACACGGTAGAGTGTACTAAATAAAAGGCGCAGTACAGACAATTAGACGCTCTCGCGCTCGCTCGTGTTTCGAAGCTACATTCGAGATGATAGAAGAATTAAAGGTGCACGGTATAAAAGGAATCAAAATAAATAAACAGATACTTACAGTAAATCCAGAGCTGGTTACAACAGGTTCATCTGCAGTGATGTAGCCAGATTCATTATTAGGAGTTTGGAGATATAAGTAGGGTTTATCTCGCTCTCTCGCGCTCACACTCTACGAGATGAATGGTGAAGATCGTCGATAGTATATATTCTTTTAATTTATTGCTTCAATGTGGGAAGTTACTCTATATAATAATTTATTTCTATTTTAACTGTATTTTAGTTGATTATTAAATTACTGTAGTATTGACTAAATATTTTATGGTTAATTAATAAGATATACTCGACTCTCTCACTCACTCCAACTCGCGCTGAGATATGTATATCGACCATTAGATTTTATATCATATAGGATAAGCTGATGCGCTTATTATACAATGGTAAAAGTACCTTGACGGATAAGAAGGAACAGGATGCGCTCGCGTCACGCGCGCGGTATAGATGGGTAGTAATGAAGTGAATAGCGCCGCTCACACTCACAGGCTTATAGCTCAGTCAATAATTTACTCATCCACTCTCTCACTCTATATAATTCTAATATATATTATGAGGTAAATATGGTGGGTGATGATTATGATGACTATATATATAATGACAATTATTTTATTCATTATAAGTTATAAGTCTTACGTTATTATCGATGATAAGAGCAAGGATTAGCGTACGTGTGATGTAGTTATTTCAGGAGAGATACTGGATAGGGACTTAATAGTTATTGATAGGGCTCAGTCATCGAGACTATACGTGGTCGTTATAGATGAAGTTGTCATAATGAATACTCTAAGCTGTATTATCGTAGAGTGTTGCTCGCTCGTGGAATTATGTTTATGTTGAGAGTAGTATACTGTGTCAAGTTAGTTATCGATTGAGTATCATAGTACGTCTTAATCCATCTTAGGTAGAAGGTCTGTATAAATTTGTCGTGTATGATAAAGTCAGAGTTATATCAGACCTATAACCCTATAAATAGGAATATTTCTATCAGTACCCACCATACTAATAAGTAATCATAATATATATCTCTGTCGCGCGCACGGTACTATAAGCCTCACCATTTCGCTGTGCATACGCATAACGCGACGAGGTGTCTCGCCCAGAAATATAGATTAATTCCATAAGGTAGGTTGTGGAGTTTGCTTCAAAATATGAAACATATAGATAAACTATCACGTCTGAAAGGCCTTCGCGATAAGAAAGATTTCAACTCTGAATGCTATTAAATACTTAATCTAACAAGATTTTGAGTATATTTTTCAGAAGTAGCTCTCAATTTCTTAGGATATATTTGGGTATGAGTAATATAAGAACTGGAATACTCTAGATACAGTGTTACTTTGTACGCAACAGTCTACTTGATCGGAGCGTGCTAAAACGTAAAGCGTCACGTTTGGTGGTAGGATAGAAGACAAGGTCGAAAGCTGGATTATTAGTTTTGTGAACATACATCCATGGGTGCACTCGTGCACACCAGTCTCTCGCACGTCGCGCACCGTTTGTATAGGCTTATAATAGCTGGAAACAGATCAATTGTTTCTGTTGGACTACCTGAGCCTAAATGTGTTGTGTGTATTTTTTTTTTAGACTTTTCTACAATGGAAAAGCTATAGAGCTTCTTCTTTCTTGCTGTTTAAAGTTTGTATAATATATTATAATGGACCACCTCACTGTTGCCTCTCAAGAATATGCCAAACCTACTTTTTCTAGTGATTCTTTTACGAGGGACAAGCATTTCAAACCTATGATGTTTGTTAGTAACATGTGATCCCTAAATTGCACTTGGGTCTCAATATGTTCACGTAAATGAGCCTTTAATCTTTTCGGACACACTTTTGATAGTTTTTTTTAGATGATCAATAATACACTCATAATTTCCCTGTCATTGAAGATCACATCTATTTCACAAACACTCATAACGAATGGCTGCTCATATAAGCCTCCTTTTGGTGTGTTTGTAACGATAAAACTCAAGATGTTGTGCTAGAGCGTTAAGGTGGCATTAACTTCCTCTACACTACTAATTTTTCCCTTTACTGTCCTCTGTGTATACTTTTATATAACCTTCTCAAGTATTTTCAGTACGATGTATGCGATCATTTTTGTTTTGACAATGAGGTATGTTAAGACACAAAGACGTTGTTTGATCTTTAGTTTTTACTATGTTTTCTAAATTAGGACTCACTCGACCAATATATTTTTATTTTATCTCTTAAGTTATACCAGAATAAGCTCTCAAAACAATTATACGTCTATTCCCAAATCTGCCCAATTACTACCTACGATTATTTAGCAAACTAAAAAGAAACAGGTTAATAAATTATCCGAACTAATCTAAAAATCCAAAAGAAGGCGATAATTATTACTTACAGCTCTTCATTAACTAAGGAAAATCATTATTTACTGAGTAACTTTGTTTCACATATTCATTGTTCCAAAAGAAGATGAATTGAAACTAGGTCCCTTATTAAAATTTCATTCTGTTTTCGCTAATATATAGTATTACAGGTTGGACACGGTTATTTGGAAAATCATTGGCAGATCATTTCTCTTTCTTAAGACTCAACGATATATTCATCTGAGTAAGCATATCTGCTCTACTACAGAATGAGATATGTGAGTCTTATAGATGGTTATATAAGATGTAGATACACCAGTTTAGCAGCGAGCACTTTTTTCTTATTTTTCGATCATTGCTCTTACACCTTAGTTAAGCACATATAGGTAGAAGAGTTAACTAATATATAAACTGTTAGATTCTTTATGATGAGTTTACACCTCTCATGTCTATCTGCGCAGCTTATTCAATTATTTATAATATTTTGTCCTTGTTTTTTAATTTTATACGCTTAAGTCAAAATCTATTGCTATATTGTTAAAAGAGCCAAAGATATATAGATAGAGTAGATATTCTCTTTAATGACTAGATTGCATAATTTAGTTGTTACACTATACACGATGTCGAGCTGACCTTATCTTGTATAATACTATTTCCGGTCGTAGGGATTGCTAAAGTGACTTTGTTTGGTGGATGTAGGGGGTTTAATGCTAGGATAGAGATATATAGCAATAGTGATGGAATCTCTTGTCGCTGGGGTGGTATATATATTGCTAATCGTTTTTCTAATATACATGTTACTAACTCGAATCTAAGTTGTAAGATATATATTGCTTCGTTAGATATATATAAGTTGTTAGAATATAGCGCTTAGAATGATATGATACAGAGGAATTAATGTAACTTTAATATATAAGAATTTTTAAACATATATTTCGATACCAATATAAGAATGTAGAGCATTGTATTATAAAAATATATTATAATATATATGCTCTTACATTCGTGAAATAAATTGTAAGGCATATAATATATAGGCTTGCCTATTTTACCAAATATATAGATAAATAGGATATATAATAAATGTAGCTTTTTACAAGATTTAAATGAGTATGATATATATATTTCGCTATTTACATCATATAATATATTCAGAGACTATATTGCTCATATAAAAGGGACTTGTGTGTGTTTTTTTATTTAAGACGATGAGGACATAAAAAATTTTCGTATCTAATCAATTTATAATCTATCATTGACATATATGATGATCCAATCTGATCATAATATGATGAATCGATAGTGATAGGAATGTGACGCGAACACTTCTGAAGTGGCAAATGTAATTAATAATGTGTTATGAAAATAAATAAAACGTATATTCCTTGATTTTAAAGTTGTTGAGGGCGTAGCTTTCGATTATAAAAGTTATACTGGAATAATCTAAATAATCAATAACCTTGGAAGTAAATTAGTTATGGTTAAAGAATTACTATTTTATCGTATATTGATAAGTTTTACAAATCTTATACATGTCATTCGGTCAGGTAGATTGAGAGATTTAGAACTACTGGAAAATTTAGAAGCTAGGTACTGAGTAGGTCCTGTGTCCGACGAGATTTTTCTGGACGATTTTGTCCTCTAGTTAACGAATCCTTTTCTCTTCTCACTCTATTACTCCGTATCGAAATTTTAATTTCCTCAAAATTTCAATGTCTTTCAGCATTAATATCTTATCCGTTTAACGAAGGATGGTCTCTATGACTTGTTAACTCTGAATTTCGTTTATAGGATCGAGTATGAGCCTAAGCTGATGGTGAAAAGTGGTGAACCATGACCGTTTATAATTGTCAATACTTATGGTATTATTAGTCGTAATATTACATTGGAGATGTCTAACATATACTATCTGCATAATAGGACGTATATAAATGCTGGCTGTATTCACTTAATTGATGTCAGCAAGTTCACTCTTTCATTAGTGTATTACTTTTTTTATTAAAAGGCATCCCACCCAACAACAACTAGCTGATGTTAAAAGTTTGGCCTTGGAATAATTGACCTGTGATCATTCTCGTATTTCTTATTGGGGGAAAGGCAAAATGTAACTGTTTTCAATTCCTCAAAACTCGGTACTTTCATCTTTTTGATAGACATAATCTTCCAAACAATTATAGTATCTTCAATAAACAAAACTCAAAACTCCGTCTGCCTTTTACATTCTTGGTATTTTATTTACTCGCGACTTTTCTCTCCCCAAATAGTTTCAAAAAGGTTGGTTGTTCTGACGTGACTACAAGGCACTTGCAGAACATCCCTGTTGATTGCTCTGTATTATTATTATTTTTTTGTTTTTGGAGTATGGGTCACCCATCCACTGTGGTCTTATGCACTTAGCTTATTTTTAAAAAGGCCAAAGCTAGAGCTTTTCGACTTAACAACTGTAGTTGGATGCACATTATTTGCATGATATTCGCCAGGTGACATAGACTTTATTATTTATTATATATTAATTGCACATCGAAAAATTTCAGCAGAGTTTCATATGCCTAACAGTTAGTTTTCTCGTACGTGAAACAGTTAGAATGAAAGCATGAACCAGTGTCGCACTTCTGCAATTTCATGTCCTATGTATAAAGTAGAAATGGGTTAATTCTGTTGAGAGAAAAACTTGCGTTGTCTGAATTGCTGTAATACTCAGCTGGTGATCGAATTAAACACAGAAGTCAAGTCAATTCTATAACTATTTGTTTTTGTACAGTGTATAACTGTACTTTCCAAAATTTCGAAATATTTTGAATAAATTTGAAAGAATCGGAGATAATAGTTTAATACTATATCATAAAAGAGTGAATATAGGTAAAGATAATGAACAAGGGGGATGTAGTATCTCAGAATAATCGTTAAAATAGAGTTTTTACTCTTGGGTATGGAATATTGGGTATCGGATTGGTCTGCCATACTGTTTCCGTTGAGTTGATTTGGGCAACGCCGGCTGTGAAAAGGGGTGCAGCTCAGAACGGTGTGCGTAGCAACGTGTACGTGTCCGCGGTTCTTGAGGGTTTTTGGCCTCTTTTGATGTTTGAGACAGAATCGATATTTGTATCGATTACTGGGATATCCGAATTATCTCCTTGCTAGTTCCTGAGGTTGAGTTTGGCACGCTTCGAAGAGAGGGGTGTGCCAGACGGTATTGCGTGCACTGTGTAACGTGTGCCCCCTTATGGTTTGGCCTCGACTCGGGTATCGCATCGCTATTTGTTGCAGGATTTTGAGATTTGTAAGCTGTCATTCCATGAAGGGTAAGGTGAAGGCTTAAGTGGGATTATAACTCGATGCTCAAGATGTAAGCGATACGTGTTTCCTGGGATTACAACTCGAGTTCATTTATTAACTTTCACACACACACACACAAGAACACACGAACACACACACAGACCGCCGCCCTGTCATCTTTTGATTGAGAAATTGTGTGACAAAACTACTATATTATATATTATAGCTTATATAGTGTATAGTTAGAGTAACTATTATTTTCATAGTTATATAATAATATATATAATGAAGTTATAATTATATATATATATTATATAGATTAAATATTATAAAGTATATATATATATAGTAATATATATATATAATCGTTATTGTTATTATTTTCTTCGATATTTTAATGATGGTTCAGATTTGCTGGGGTGGGTCAGATATTTTGGATGCAACTTTGCTTGGTGTTAGATTTTTTGGCACAGATATTGTTGAATGGTGAGACTTTGATGGAACTTTTGTTAGTGCATATGATTTGTTGGAGTTGCCGGCAGTTCAACTTTGGTGGCAGCTTTGAGGGTGGGCCAGATTTGATGCTTGCCGGCAGTTCAACTTTGGTGGCAGCTTTATTGCGGGGTCAGATTTGACGCCTGCACAGCTTTGAGGGTGGGCCAGAATTGATGGCTTCAACTACATTCTGATGGTCCATATATATATAATATATATATAATATATTTTTATATCATATATTAATATATATATATAATAATTTATATTTAACTATATATTATATATTATTATATTTATATATTATATATATATATAAATAGGTAATATATTACAGAATAATAATAATATATATGGTGATAACGATAACAAGAAGAGTCAGCTGTCTGGTATGAAAGATAATATAATAAAGTATATTTAATATACTTGAAGATATAGGAATAGAATCATCTAATAGTATAATGATGTTTGATAGTCCATCGAAAGTATTGTATTATCAACAATATTAAATATATCCCTCATTATATTAATTATATATGAGAATCACATGGTTTAATTCAAGTGTTGACCTCGGTTAATATTAGGTCTCGCGCTCTCACTCTTCACGAGTTAATGTTTGGTTTCGGGTATAGGTTAGGTTAGTATAGAGTTAACGTTAGGTTACCCACAAAAATTTAATTAATTCTAAGCTAAATATTAAAATAAGAATAATTAATTATGCACTTTTCGCTCCTGGAGTCAACCATTATAATGAGCTAACTCATGACTTATATAGTACTTTATTATAAGTAATTATAGTATGACACACTCGCTCACGCCTTGCATAATATTAAGTGATGAGTCATGGAATAAGTAGTGTAACCCTTGATCTAGTTAATATCATTAATATAATTATATATAATATTATTTATCTAAATACACTAATATATATAATACTTAATATATTATATATTGATTATAATACCTATAATATATATATTATAGTATATAATAGTATAATATTATATATACCTAATATGTATATATAACTATATATATATTAGTATATCACTGTAATATATTTATATTTTATATAATTTAATTATTAATTATTTATAATATATTTATATAATAATATAATTTATATATTAATATATATATTATATATTATATATAATTTTATATCTAAAATCTTTTGATTTCTATATTATTTTTTTATTATATATATATATATATATCAGATCTCATCATATCATTGTAGCAACATGCATCCCAGGTAAGGAGTATCAGGAGTGTCCTATGAGACAAGGGTAGTCAGATTGAGGTGTAGGATGGTGCAGATGAAGTGCCTAGAAATGCCAAGTGAGGTTGCCAATCAACGATTTGGCCATTAAGTGCAATTGAGTGCTTAGTACGTAGGACATATAGGAGTAGCAGGCAGTTATGGATGATGTTGATTACTTTTCGGGTTCGTTTTAAGATATTAAAATTAGTATATATATAGTTAATAGATTATAATATATATATATATATTTTTTTTTAGAGTATTTATTATATATTGTAAAAAATTTTAATTTGACTAAGCGTTCAAGTAGCTCTATGAGACGATGATCTAATATCTACATAACTTTAAAGTCAATTTAAAATATTTGTAAATATGACAAATATTTTTATTGATTTTATTTTGACTGCTTATGTACGATACTAGTGGATTTCTTTTTGAATAGAAGAAATTAAGTTCTTAGATATCTATCATAAATATTTAATTTAAGAAAATGGTAGCAAAATTGAAGCCTTTTAATTCTAGGTCCTCACTTCAGCTGCATATACTAAAGCTTAATTAAAATAATGAAATATAAAATAACAAATTAAAATTATTTTGACTAATTGTAAAACAATCTAATAATGTTTTCATTATTATTAATATAGTAAGTTGATGGTAGATTCTTGCTGAAGGGGATGACCTAAGAATTAAAGGTCGAAGTTTGGCTACATTCTTTTAAATAAATTTATGAATAATTCTAAGAACTTGATTTTCTTCATATTAAAAAGGATCCACTAGTCTTTTTATAAAGGCATGTATCTTATTATTACTATTGGCGTCTTAAGCTAATTTTGATTTATGATAAATATATATAATATATATTATATATTATTATTGTATGTTATTATTATATTATATATATTATTAATATAGTTATAATATATACTATTAATTATAATTAGGTTATATTATAAATACTATTCATATCTAGTATATATATAGTATTATAATATATATTATTTTATATATATACGTATATATTAAATATAATATATCGTTATATATAATATATTTTGTATATTTACTATTCTTTTTTCTTTATTTTGAGTGAATATATGTGAAGAGTATATATTATTATATATATATATATTAGCTTTATATATATATATATATAATAAGAATGGTAAAGAGTTAATGAGGTTAGCGCGCACGAAGCAAACGCCCCGCACACTGCAGGTGCACCTTTGGGCGAATTCGCTACGTGCGCCACAGGTGCTACCACCGCGTAATAACGCCGGCGTGTCCGCAGGCGCAATATTACGCGCGAACGAAGTATATATTATCATAGTGCGTCGAAAGATAATTAAATAAAAAATATTGTAACTAGACACTAGTATAGTAATTTTGCATGTATCAGAAGATACCGCGCGATTTTCTTATTCAAATGAAATCAAACTCGGAATACTGTAGAAGATTTAAATTATCATAACTTAAAGTCTCGTTTTATTAAAAAACATTTTTACGATGCCATGAAATTGTAATTAACTCGGATAGCGAAGCTGAACATATCCTCAGATCAGTACTTACTTTCTTAAACTATGCATATATTGTTATATTATGTTTTTATTCGTACCTTTGAATTTTAAAATATTTTTAATGACATCCGTATGCGTATTTGTTTTAAGATTGTTCTGCATTTCTCCCAGATTTATTATAATATCATTTTAATTTTTGCTAAAATGCGAATTTTTTATTAAAAACATAATAATTTACAGACTTGAAAGCAGGAATCATGAATTAATAGGAATTTGCCAATAGCACAGAGGGATTTACAATGGTCTTTGTATTACTGATTTAGCTGCTTTAACTGTTAATATATTTAAGTTATAATGACTATAAGAAACTCCAGATTACTTGTAAGACTCTTTTAGTCTCTCTACTCACTCATCTCATTTTAGTTCCATTATGCATTTGAGAGTATGGATGTGAGGAAATTTACGTTCCGGAAGTCCTGCTCTGTCTTGAAGCAGGGCAAAGGATTGGTTACTAAACTTTTCTAATTATTAAGTATTCTTATAGGAAACTGGGATTTTTAATGATGAGACTGACCAGTAGAAAATAAGTATGAAGTCTATAATATAGTGTGTATACATGAAAACTACGTTAGAGGATGAGTATAAAGAGATGATTCGTATGAAGGCGCATCACTCGCATATATAAGATATGGAAGTTTAGTCAGTGGTAGATAAATTATTGTATGGAGAGTATTTAATAGCACAAATTGATATATGGAAATACTCAGAAATCGTTCCTCGTTTATTCTACGCAATGCTATCTTAATAATATAATATAGGTATATGAGTAACTTATAGTTAGGTATGAATAATATAGTGTGATAAAGAGGTGATGTGGAGTTAATAAAGTAGGTTAATATATGATGATCCATAGATAGTATATAGTAAAGTAGAATATGAATAGATGGTATGATATAATATAATAATCGCGCACAACTCACACTCCACGCTAGATGAACTACTATCTGAAGTCCTATAGTCAACGCTACTCATATAATATTATTAGACGTATGCAATAGATATATATTTGTGAAGCAGATGTGTTGATGATAGATAATGATTATCTCTCACAGTAGTATGATGAGTTGAATGCTATAGTAGATTAATAGTAAAGAATATCCGAGTGATAAGTAATTTATAGAAGTAGTCTAGGAAATGTAATCTTATATGTATCTTAATTTTAAATCATTAATTAGGATGTTTTTCTTCATCCATACAATACAGCCCATACAGCAGATAATTGTAGCAACACAGTACACACCCCACAACACACACCATTGACACCCCAACACACACACACAGGTTCATTAAAAATATCACTGTTAAACATTAAAATCATCCTAAAACACGCGCGCCCACACAACAACAAGCTTATTAAGAATAACACTGTTTAAAATATCCAATCATCTACACACACATACACACAGGTTCCATTAAATATACACTTGTTTACAATTGAAATATCATAAAAGTACAACAATACATAAATCTTATTAAACATTTTCTGTTTTACTTCAAACACGTAACTTTATATTATCATATCAATTATAGATAAACTTAATTTCAAAGTTTCTTAGAATTTACATAATAATATTATCTCTCTGAAACAAGATTATATAATTAACTGCCTATCTCCATTTTGTTTATAAATTTTTAAGTATCAGTTTTAAAATATTTTACTAAATTTTCTCGAAATTTTTTATTAAAAAATCTACTATCTTCTCGCTACCAAACGAGATAAGTAAGAAGATAGTGAAATACCGCTAAACGGCAGTATACCCAGCTACCTCTATATCAAGAGCTAAATGTACGGTTGTGAATTTTTAATCTAGTTAATATGATGATATTAGTATAATTAAATCGACACTCACTACTCATCATATTAGAGAGAGAATAATAACTAAATTAGGCTATGTCATATATATATATAGATAATATAATACCCTATTACTCGAGTGAGAGCTCACACTAGTATAGAGATATAGTTAGTATGAGGGAATATATCATATACGAGAGGGAGCGTACTGATATACCTCAGGGAGTTTCGGCAATAAGGTTAGAGGCAATCATCCCTATTAGGATACCTGATAATCCTAATAGGGATGCAAGAGTCATAGGATGTATTCTAGAAGCATCCACAAGTTGGGCACTATAATTGGCTATCCAGTATGGGACAAGCACGGTTGGGAAAGCACTGGAAACTGCGGTGGCGACTATCGACGCACTCATTGGCAATATCGTGAGACTTACTCCATATTCCATCTGCACTGACGCAGACACTCCTTAAGGTGATGCATGGTGTAATGATATATATTATTAGTATTTAATATATATATATCTTATAGTAGTATCTATATATACTTATATATTATATATATCATATAGTATATATGATATATATAATATATATGTCGAGTATATACTATATATACTATGTTATATATCTTGTACGCGTAATATTGGGTTACTATAATACATACACTTTAATAGAGGTAGCGAGACTCGATTACGGAAGACCGAAACATGGGAGGCAACTTCAAAATTAATATTAAAATGTTATATATATATAATATAATATAATATATACTATATAATATATGATACGTATAATATTGTATTTACTGCGGCACTCTCTCTCTCTCACTCACTTACATATATATATCTAATATATATATAATTATACTATATATATATATATATACTCACGTATATTTAGGGATGTATATATATATATATAGTAGACCGGTTAATATATATATAATATAAGAGGATAGAAAAGGTACATCCCATGGTGTAAATTTACTCGCAAGACTCACTTTGAGATAAGGTCGCGGGATCAATGGATCTCTTTCTATATTTTCATGAGTAGCAACTTCTTAAGTAGCATTCCTGTTTTGGTCTTTATACATTTACTTTAATTTAGGTTTTAATATTGAACAAAGAAATTAGTTTCATTACTAAATGTTTTTTTTTTTCTTCTTCACTAAGTTTGGCACATATGTATTAACACGCACACACACTCACTACCTCGATTTCTCTTCCGTATTCAGTTTTTCAATTTGCTCAACACTCTCACTCGATAGTTAAACACACCCACACGCCATCTATGGTTTGATCTCAAGGATCATCTTAACTTATCTAGCGAAAGATAATACTCACGGCAGCAGATCAATATTGTAATGATTAACTAAGTCTTTTCGGCAATCAATTTTTGGATTTCAACCCAAGAGGCTCTTGTCATAACCTACAAATTGTGCGTAATAAAGAAGGTTATAGGAAGCTAAAATTATTAACAAAATATAGTCAAATTTTAGTCTCTCTCTCTCTGTCTCTCTCTCTCTCTCTCTCTCATTCTCTCTATATATATATTTGTATATATATACTATACTATATAATATATATACGTATATCTATACGTATATATAGAAACCAGTTAACTAAAGTATTATATATACGTGAATAGTTATGATAATTACGTAGATAATAGGAGCTCTCTCGCGCGCTTCTATTATGTGTATCATAGATAGGTAGGGTTAGATATATATATAAGGCACGCTCACTATTTGATATTTAGTATTAATTAGTCCTCTCTACGCACTAATACAATAATATATTATACTATAATAATGAGCATCTAGATATAATATTATTAATGGTCGATAATATAAATTCTTATTGAATAAAGTATACAAGGTATAGTATATTCTGCATATATATAATATACTTATTTTGCACAAACTTTCGATTAAACAAACGCCTAGACACAACAACATCATATGGTTATTAGGATATTACAGGATAACCGTTTCGGTTTATAGTATATGAAGCACGATGCAATTATGATAATATTAACTGTAATTAATTAACATTGTTTCGATTTCCACAAGATTTGATGAGAGAAGAAAAAATTTTCAAGAGAATATAAGCTAAGGATTAGGATAGGATTATTATAACGTGGAAATCAGTAAGTAGAGGTAAGAGAGAAGAGACTTATTAGGTGTAACTCGCTGTCGTCGGGTATTGTCGGTCCAGGAGCGAGATGAGCTTGTAGTTCTGTTTGATACTAGTTAGCTATGGAAGGTTGACGGAGATTAATTATAGCACCGTAGTCACAGAAATGGTCCACTTGTTCTCTCTCTCAGCCTTCTTCTAATACATCTCTCTCTCTCTCCTCTATCTTCTTCTCTGCTCTCACTCTCTCTCTCTCCATCTCTATCTATATAGTTATATATGTATAAGACGTAAGATACGCAGTGTGTTGTAGGGATTAAGCTGAGAGTTATAAGGATAGGATTGAGTGGTAAGAATTATGATAGGTGTACGAGAGCACATATCTCACTCACACTCTACACGAGTGAATTGATGAAGGTGTGAGTAATATTATGATGGAAGTATATATATCAGAGTAATGAGATATAGGATGTAGAAGCGTCGAATAATATGTAGGATATATTATATACATATATTATATAACCATATATATTTTTTATATATATATATATTATTACTCCTATATAGATTATATCTATATAGGAGTGTAATATTAAATGTCCCAGTCTGCACATAGTAAATAAGAATAATATTTTATTATATATATAGTATATATAGTATGTATATACTACTATAATAATTAAGATAATATGCGATCAGAATGGATTATTACGTATAGTAGAGAATAATGTATGTATATATATAGTAATAATTATTTTATAATATATAATATGTTTACCTATATATATATATATTTATATAATATATACTATATATATATTATATACCTTACTATATAAATTTTATATATATATATAATATATATATAGATATATATATATATATATACTCACTCACTACTAGTATATTTATATATATAATAATATATTCTATTTTACTATATATATATATTCATATATATTTATATATATATATTATATATATATATATATATATATATATATTTTCTTATCTAATTTTACTAGTATAACCCTCCACCAGGATGTTTGACGGATCATTTGTTCGAAATCTTGCAATTTATAATATTTTGGAATCTTAAAAATCTTGTGTTTATCGTCCTCTATAGTTAAATCCTAAGTGTGTTTTGATCTTTTAAACATTTTATATAAGATTGATATTTCATCAATCATGAAACTGGCACAATTGCTGGCGTAAAGGTTGATAAAAGTCAAATGTGTAATCTTGCCATCAGAGTAACTCTTTTACTACCTTGTCTGACATTTTGTAGGATTTATTTATTTGTCTATTTTTTTCCAATTTTGGTCAAGAAACTAATAAAATTTTCGTATCTTTCATAATTATTACATAATAAATATAAAATTTATTCAAAATAAAACAAAATATAATATTAAAACCTTATTAAATAACCCTTTAAATCCATTAAAAATTTAAGATAAAATGTCCCAATGTAAATTATTTTTATCTTTACATTATTTTATCCAATATTACACTATTTTTCTTATAAATACTATTTTTAAATTAAATTTATTTTTAAATTGTATACAATTATAAATAATTACATTTTATAACAAATAATATTTACATAAAACAAATACAAATAATTTAAAAAATCACTCAAAAATACTTACTAACAATTTGATAAAATTTTATAATGTATTATTCATTATTATACAATATTATAAATATTATCGTTTAAACCCATTGAAAATAAAAAAAAACGTTTTAAATAAAAAACTTTTTATCAGTAATATCTCCATTTATTTAATATATCATATATATATATATATATATATACTATATATATATAATATAATATATATATATATATTTATATTATATAATATCTATTTATCTTTTACATAAAATAATATATTCACATATATTCATATTTTATAAAAAAAAAACCACCTCTTTTTTTACACAAAAAAAAACCCATTCTCTATCTCTTTAAATATTATTTCTAATATCTTAATTAACTGTTTTAACGAATAATTTGATCAATGATTATTGTAAAAAAAATTTTTATAATCTCGCTACTTTATTTTACTAATTTTTATAATTTTTTTTCGGCAATCAATTCACTACTAACAATTGTTTCCATCATTTGCTCCGTCTACTTTTTATACTTTTCAATCATTGATGTTAAATAACTAAATTTATAAAATATTATAATCATTTATTCATTCTCTTTTTCACCCATCCTTATCTAAATTTTAAACCAAATTTCATAAATTTTAACTCTTCCCCCCCCCCTCTCTTAATAGTATTATTTCTCTTTTATTATTTCACTTTAAACTAAAAAAAAAAAACACATCTCTCAAATTAGATTTAAAATTTCATTTATTTGATAATAACACTCCTATAACAATTCTTTATTTTTTTTTTTTCCTTCTTTCCATTTTGCAATGCAAGAACCCCCCCCCCCAAAAAAAAAACATAAGAAAAAAACCCACTTTTAAAAAAAACAAAAACACATTTATATTTTTACAAAAATAAAAACCAATTTTACAATCAAAAAAAATTTTTAGCATATTTTTAACATTATTTTATATATATTATATATATATATATAATATTATTTATATATATATATATATATATATATATATATATAATAACCGTATATATATATATATAAGTAATATTATATACTATATATATATATCAGTATACTACTATATACTATATAGTATATAAAATATATAGACATATTTATATATATTATATCTATACGTATAATATAATTATATACTATATCTATTATATATACATATATATATAGTATACTATATATATATAATATCATATATATATTATACGTAATATATATATATATATAAATAGGTATATAACATATATAAATATATATTATATATATATAATATATACTATCATATACTACTTCTATCATTATCTCTTCTTCTTTACCTTACCTTTCTTAGGAGGCCGTTCCTCCTCTAAAAAAAATAAAATCATCTAATAATAAGACATAATTCATAATTACTATTTATTACTATTAATATAATTTTTAAAATTTTATACATTACCGACAATTACATTAATATCATTTGATTCTCTTTTCCTAAAACATTATTTTTCATAATTATCATCTTACTTTTTAATTTCTATTTTTCCTTAAAATTAAATCAAATTTTAATTCCTTTCAAAAACACCTTTTTGTCCTGGCACTGTAATATGAAACCTTATCTTATTTTTTCTATTTTTATTATTTCTTCTCCACAATCGCTCCTCCCTCTAACACGTCAATAAAAATAACTCTCCCAATTTTTCATGTTAAGAGTTTGCCCCTTTGCAATAACTATTGTGAAACAAAATAAAGAAACCAATTTTTTTAAAAAATTAAATAAAAAATAACTTATAATTTAAGTATATATATATTAATATATATATATAATATATATATATATATATAATATATATATATATATATATAATTATATATATATATATATAATATAATATATAAATATATATATATAATATATATATATACTATTATATATATTATATATATATATATATATACTATATATATATATAATATATATATATATATATATAATATATATAGTATATATATATATACATATATATATATAATATAATATATATATATATATATTATATATATATATATACTATATATATATATATATATATATATATATTATATTGAGAGGAGAGAGTTATACTATAATTTAATATTTTTTTGTTAATAATTTTAGTTTGTAATTTTGAAATATGAAAAAATGAATACTGAAAAAGAAAATGATATAGTGGTATTATTGCCGGATTCAACTGTCATCGGCAATCAGTAACAATCTTTTAATACATAACCTTTTTCTGTTAGAACAGCAATTTTCAAATGGAGAAAAGGAGGACAAAAATAATCCTTAAATTTAAAAACACGAGTATATCATATTTACCGCTATTCTTAAGTTACATCATTAATATTAAATAAATCAATTAAATTCTTTAAAAAAAAAATGTTACAACCTTTATACAACAGTAAATCAATTAAATCTTTAAAAAAATGTTACAACCTTTATACATTAGTAAATCATAAACAAATTCGCTACGAAAATGCAGGACACGGACTTGGAGGCAAAGTTTCTTCTTTAAAGGACTTCCACGGAGGGCTAGGTGCTAAATTATATTATCCAACTCAGTTTAATAAAAAGAAAAAAGCACATTAATGTTCAGTATTTATTCATCTAATTATTTATTTATTATTATGTATTTATATATATAAGTCAAATAATTATTTGATAAGTATTCTGAGTTATGCCATTCCTACAAGTTCTCTCTTTTAGCATATAATTGTGTTTATGGGTAACTTAGTTTTCCTTTCAAATTCAAGATTTTAGAAATTTAAAAAATATATAGTATATTATTTTTATCCGAAATGTGCATTTAGAACAAGTAAATGTTTATTTTAATTTTTTTTTCTTAAATAAAACGAGTGTTTATTAGATTCTTGACAGGAAAAAAAAAACAACTTTGTAAAAAATTAAATTCACGAATATGTAATGTATACCGTCTTGAAAGCATTTTTGGAGAGGTACAAGCCGTTACAATTTATAATTGATTAATAAATAGCATTATTTAATCGCGGATGATGGCTTAGCACTTTTTTTGTTTAAATTTACATAATCTTTCATTTGTAAAATGTAATGTATTCTTTCAGATGACCCTATTTTTCACAAAAAATAAGAGGATTTATTATAATGCAAAAATTTGAGAATATACGTTTCATTTCTATAATATAACTCGTGCTAAGCACGAGTAGCACGAGTGTACGAGTTTCCACTTGATAATATTATATATATAATATATATATATATATATGTATATATATATATATATATTATATTACGCGCTCTATCAATAAGATTTCATATTCTATTGAATGTTGCCTTCCCATGTTTTCGGTTCACGAGCCGCCACTGGTATATATATAGTTTCAATCACCATTTCGTAATGTGCTAGAAGTGACATCACACGTCCCTCCCCCATGTATAATTTTCTAGCACTTCTAGCATAGCATTATCCTACATCATAGAATATACCAGAGTCAGGTGTCTAACCCTCCTATGTTATAAGGTATAGGGAGTTGATTGCCATGGTTTATAATGCAGTTGTGGCAACACCTAACGCAGGTTTTAGTACCGCCCGCCCCCTTTTTAACTAATGCCTCTCGCATGGTAACCATTTCGACTATTGTAATCCACTGGAATAATAACTCCCCATATATACATATGCGATATAAGTATATAAATTCGATTATCATCGCCCTAGATATTTCGCATCCCTGTGGTTTTGATGAAATGCATGATCTAACACTCACGTTTACCCCTATAGGTTTACTTATCTTCATAATCGATACCCCCCTATCCCTCACCCCCCCTTTTCTCACATGTCACTCTGCACTTTTTTATTTATCTAAAGCCTACACGAGCGAACTTGGTGTTTGGCCTCCAGTTATGCTTTCGACGCGTATGCAGAGTCGATTCCAGCTAATTCCTGCTGAGTTGGGTAGTTTCAACCTTTGCAGGTTTTAGATCAAGCTCATACACACGCTATTTTCATGGGCCCCAGGTCTTCACCTTCCTCGTCCCCATATTCACCCCGAGCGACGCCCGCTGTATGGGGTTCTAAACGCTATTACAAACTGAGGGGGATTATCAAGATCTGCCAATTTCCTAATTCACTAGAGTTATAGGGAGGGAAGGGTGGTTCATAATCAGCATCACCGCAATTCTCCTGCATTCAACCCCACCACCAGTCTACATCATCCCACCAATTCAAGAACACTCAATATTCAACGAATATAAAATTTTTTTTTTTAAATCTTATTTCCAAATGCTACTAATAATTAAATCATTATTCCTTATATTCATTTTTCTTTCAATATCATGTCTTATAAAAAAGATTTTATTAACTAACATATATGCCATATTGATCACTCTCTAGATGGTTTGTTCTTAGAATGGTGCGTTTCTTTTTTACGTTTACATTCGTTTCTTTTCTTTTGTATCCATCGGTTCATTTCTTTATCTAACTACTACCACTCACACACACAGTCATCTTAAATCAAACACAATAATCTTTTCCTGGGATATATAACCGCCTAGCCTAAAGCCATTATCACGACATTATTAAAACAGTCAAGCGTTACCAGTTCAAGTCTCTTTAGATGAAATACTGAGAGAACTGAAAAATGTTTTTTTTTTTCTAATTATGTAGTTGCACTAAATAATAATACTATATTATACTATAATACTACATACTCTATATATATTATACTGCTATCATATATAACATATAATAACCCCCATCTACTATTATATAATATCCCCAATTCATCTTACATCTATATATCTTATACTATATACCGAGAACACGAGAAGACGAGAGAGTAGCACCAGTCAGTAAAAAAGTATCTGAACCTGGACACGTTCGCCAATGACTATATTATATTATTCTATAATAATTATATTGATATTATATACTATACAATATATATCTTACCTATATATTATCATATATATAGCAAATATAACCATTTATATATAATTATATACTATAATATATAACTATACTATATCACCTCATACATATATACTATACATATATAGTCAGACATAAAACCTTACCTATAATATTATATATACTCCCTTACCCTATATTATCATAATCTACATATACCATAATCTATATATTATTAACTATCTATATATACCTATAACTTATATCATACTTATACCTATTATATATTATATTATTAAACTATTACTATACCCAACCTCAACTGGTATAATACTATACAACCCATCATACCCCCTTATATACTCCCCCTTCTACTATATAATACTATTTATACTCTTATATCTATATAACTATATACTATATATTAACTTTATATGAACCCATCCTATAGTATTATCTACTATATACTACTACTACCATTCTTATACCTATGATGGGGCACCTACTACTATATATATATACCTATATACTCACCCCACTATATACTGTGTACTCCATAGCAATATATATTATATATAATCTAATATTACCTATATTAATAATAACTACCTACTTACTATATACCTCATTACCTACCCATCATTATAACATCACATATTACCCTTACTTAACTAATATCATACGTACTTATATAGGTTACCCTATAACCTATAATATCTATACCTATACCCTTATAATATACATTATTATTACCCATAGAACAATGATTACTACCCCCCCTACCATATATAATATACCCCCATGCTACTCTTAGATCATAAACATGATAATATATATATTACCCTATATTCTATACCTTATCTCCCCTTATCTATCACCTTACTCATTACCTATTACCCTACTCCTAACCTACCCTTACATAACTACCCTACTATACACTATATTACTACGATAGTACCTATTCCTCCTACTAGGTCTAATCCCATATAACGTACCATAATATTATCTATATACTACTATCATCACCTATATTTTAGATTGGTAAAGCCTAAGATGGTGGATTATAATGTAAAATTACTATAACACCCATATGATATCACCTTATAAACCTATATACTACCTATCTTACCTATATTCCCTGATACTATATATATTATATCACCCCTCACTACCTAATATCTAACTAGTACTATTATACCCTTAATATAATATGCCCTTTTATTCACCACATAATATTACCATATACCTATTACCATATACCTTATATATCCCTCTATATATATAGTATCATACCCTAGTCACTAATTCTACCCTCATACCTACTACTATATAACTATAATCATCTTACTTATATAACACCTTACTATATATAACTACCCTACTATATTATAATAATATATTATACAATTCTACCTACCTATTTCACCTATACTCTTTTACCTACTTACTACCCCTCATCAAACGCTTCCTCTACTATTATATAACTATAGATACTACCCATCATATACCTCTATATCCCCCTACCTACTAACTACTATACCCCTTACCCCGTATATATCAATCTATACTATATACTACGGTATATAATTACTACTACTATTATTATATCCAAACTAAAACCAAAATACTATACATACCTCATACCTCCCCTCATACCCCTATCCTACTTATATTACCTATATATACTACCCCCTATACGACCATACCTACCCACTCCACGCCGCATTAGTTTACTTTTCAGAAAAGAGATTAAAAACTTATCTTACATATATTTATCGTGTTTGTTTGCTCTCAAATTTCACATGAAATTATCTCTTGTTTTAACCAAAATCCTCTGGTATCACCCACCTCCCCCACCCACCTCTAAACGTTGCCCTCATCTTCTTCCATTCGATATACAATGGGCACCACTCATCATACGACATCCAAAATCTAAGCAATCTATAAATCCAGTTTAATGCCATTTATCATGCAACCATCATCATCATCATCATCAATCATCATCATCAACTCATCCATCACTTCTCATCCCATCAATCAATCAATCATCATCCATTCATCATCATCATCATCCCATCGGTTATATCATCATCATCATCATTCATAACATCCATCCATCAATCTATCATCAATCTATCATCAATCTATCATCAATCTATCATCTTGTAAAGTTACATTCACTTAATACATCATCATACTGATACCTGACACAGAAAAGTTATAGAATTGCAGCTAACCTATTTTTTAACTCGAGAAAGGTACAAAACTACATGTTTAAGACTAAAGACCTAGCAAGGAAGTGCTCACCCAAACCTAGTTTGGAATTTGGATCTCAATGCCTTTACGCTATGCCTCACCCACTCCTCCCTCGCTTTAATAAGAGCACAATCTCGATTTTTATGTGCTGTAATTTGTATTTCTCGTAATTTCATTAGGGACCTTATTTAGTACCTCGTATCCGCCGATATGTTCAAACCTATACTCACCCCCAGTTTCGATGACATTCTTATGGTTTATCGGTCTATGACAATTCGTTTTTAGTCTAGCTACTTTATGTATTTGTCAATCATCTTTCAATTAGGCGCCATTAGATACCGTTCTCAGAACGTATGATTCACAAAACCATCTCCTTCCCCCTTTCGACACGAATCACACACCATCCACCCTTACTGATTTCACAGTGTCATTGCCATATGGAATCATAAATATCGAGGAAACTTATCAACAACAATTTTATATTTCAACTACAACGCTTTCACTTTCCTTCTCATGTTTAGTGCACGCATAGCAATAGTAATATTTATACAAGGCCTACACCATTTATCCCATCAAAATGAACCCATCGATTATAACCAGACACCTAGAAATAAATGCTAACATACCCCAAATATCCCCTGACACATCAACCTTATAGTATCATATCAAAGATTACGCGTGAATAACTGACGACTTATTTTATACAAATGTATCTCCTCTCCATCCATAACTCACAGCTTTTAACTCATACATAACCCGCGCAAAATATTTATTTTAATTCAGACACCCCCCTTCCTCGGCCGCGTGCCCAGCCCCGGAGGGGGTGTAACGGGCTTATGACGTTCTCATACACCCGAAGGAGTCGTGAACCCCTACCCATTCCTCCGGATGGGGCTAATGACCCGCTTGTGCCACACGATACGCGTATCTCATCTAACCCCCCTCAATCGAATACCGGAAATCACTAAATACGACATATTAACAATGTATATTGCTCATCCCATAGTATTCCTAAACACTGAAAATATCCATCCAACAGGTTAGCCATTCCTCAGTTAGCTTTTTTGCTCTCAATATCATTTCGTCATGTGTCTTGCACCTTTCACTCGGATCCTAAAACATCATTCTTCGTTATCATTTATTCTTACGTAGTATCCAGTATGCTTCAGTTAGGTTATAACATACATTTATTTCTTGCTAATTATTAACTACCTCGACTAATTGTTAAATTAAAGCATATGATCATGGGTCTTGAAGATAATAGTTAATGGAGTACAGTGTACTACGTTTTGGTGATGTGCGATGGTGTTTACTTTTACCGACACATATATAATCTAATGTACTCCCTTGTTTAATATTGAACCAGCTTTATCTTCAACAACAAACCAGAGTTGATTCCATACATGTGTTATTATATTTCCTTAGTTAGGTGATATCATGTTTTTAGCTTTACACTGATTGTTAAAACGTCTTTGATTAATGCAGCCCCGTTTACTTCGTAGTCTCAGTATGAAAGGTTAGGTTTACCTGATATGAATTTAAATACTTCACTTAATTTTATAATTAATAACTTAGCACATCGATTACCCTGCTCCTGACAACTGGGGGGGTGCTAGCTCACGCTTTATGATCCAATGTTAGCTACACCTCTTACCGCTGTTGATAAGCAAGAATTTCGTAAAATGCAGCAGTTTACTTACGAGGTTGAGAGTATTGTTAGGTCTATCGTTTAGTGTTCTTAGTTCAAGTTTAGCACTTTATTAGTTTGTTAGACGCGATGTTACCGGCTTAGGTTTGGATACCATTTGTTAAGTTTTTTGTTTAAAATATTACTACGCTCCAATGTAATTTAGCATTGTCCATATATGGACAAGTGGAGGTCAGTTGCAGTCTTGCTAATGCATTATTGTTAGCTACATTATTCCCTTTTTGATAAGTGGAACTTTGTCCTAATTTTCCATGATTATTCATCCACGTAGTTGTATGTTGTATCTCTACTTATGTTTTAGTCTCCAGTTGATTGCTATTTAGCTTTTACCTTCAGCGTTACACGCACTTCTTTACTTTGATATTTGATTCCCATGTTTATTCCGTAGGTCTCGGTGTGTTTTAAGTATCGTTATTCACCGCGCTCATTAGTTTATAGCTTTTACTCCGCAGTGATATAACTTGTTGTTTGCAAAATTTATTCTTGGACAGTATGATACGTTGTTAGGTTAAGCCGTTATTGCCCCTTAAATTTTTGGTTAAACTCACCCTACTATGTTAAAGTAAAAATACTCATCCTCGTACTAATGTTAGAGACAGCTCTCCTCCCGACAAATACACCGCTGTGAATCACGGGTTACGGATTGAAAGGAATAGTATACTCTTACTCCGATTACCCCCCACCGGTCCACACACCCCACTTCGCTGGATAATCAGCTCATGCATTGTTAATTTTAGCAGATTCATCCCTTTTACGTACAGATACTGGCTCAGATTTGTTCGTTTACCATTCAATATTCTTAGCTTCGCAGCCGTTATGAAATGCTCTAGTTCTCTACTGACTTCCGGAAGAACTCTGTTATGTACGTATTTATCTCGTTGGGCGAGTATAAGGTAATGGTTCCTGGCATAAATTCTTGTTACTATATTCACTATGTTAATCCGTGACATTAACATTGATATGCTTATGAGATGATGCTTGAAAACTCGACTTGAGCTTGGCTAACGTTTCATTACTGTAGTAATCCCCGTTATTGATACGCCACTCCGTAACCCCGATTTATCCAGTGTTCCATCTTGTTATGTTTAATACAGTTTATTCTTGTGCATAAGTTATGTTAGGTTCTTGTAGTCTGTAACCCATCACTACCCCTATATTTTAGTCTCAAGTTATGTTTATGTAACAGACCGTCAATTTTGATTTGGAACTTCCCTGTTAATCGCCTGTTCAAGTATATCTATCTTTATTCCGTCCTGGCAGACTCATCGCAATCAATTAGGTAAAGGCCAATTATTCCAGTCGATCGTTAACCTAACAATGATCGATTGTATGTCTTACCTCTATCTCTTCAGACTTCCGATCATACGCACTTTCCACAGTTTGGGACCAGCTTTCACGCTCCCAGACCATTATTCCCACGTCATTCTTACCAACACTACGCATTCCCGAGTCCTAATACAGAATACCACCAGTAATCTTGAGCCCTCCCGTCCCTGGATAGGATCAACGACCCCTGATATAACTCCAAATAGATTATTATTCATTGAAAAATACTTTACCCATTTTCACCAATACCCTATCGCGACGATGCACCGCGCAAGTCGCTCTACTACTCTTCCACCTCGACGGCCCCTTGAGTCTCTTTATTGTACCTTAAGAGTCACTGAAGCACAGACAGACAGTGTCTTATATATTATGCCAATTCCCAAATATAACTGATGGAATACTCTTCCAGAATCAATCGCACCAAACTACCTTCATATACACTCCTCACATACTCTTTAAGCACACATACATTAAATTGATAATTAATCGAATTCACCGGTGAACATTTCTTTAATCCGTTGTGGAAAAAATCTAACATATTTCTCAATAAAAAAAATAAAATAGAAGTACGTACATTACACCTCTCTAAAACATACATCTAATACGCCTACAAAAAGTGATATATTCTCTGTATATAATTATGCCTATATATATAATAATATTCATCATCTATTATCTCCTATATATACTATATATAATCCTATATATCACCGCTAACATATCTATATACTTATACTATCTTAACTCAGTATATATTTTACTATTATACCTATCCTATATACCTTATCTATAATGCTCATGTATGACACGAATACCATATATTCTATATATATAAACAAAATTATACTAATATCTACTATCAATTTATACATTAAAATATCTCCTAACACCAAGGTTTATAATCTATACCCCCATACCTAATAAATCCCAGGTCTCCTGCTTTGCTATTTATCATTACTTCCTATACCTCTTTCTATAGGAGACACGCATTCCTTTGTTTAGAAAGAAAATAATATATATAATCACACTCTATAATGATATATTATAAGCTATATCACCTACACTTACACTACTCTGCTGATTCTCTTTTTTATACAGGTGTGTCTTCTGCCCTGTATAGAGTACTATCGTATATACTTACTATATATTATCTCGACTATACACACCTTAATATATATATTTATTATATTACCTATACTATATACCCTATATTATCAATTACATACCGTCTAGTTCTCATAGCTTCTTTGAAGCGTGTAACACATATTTCTACTATTATATTACTATTATCTACTATTATATACTTATATATACTACCTATACCCATATTTCCCTTTGATTTAAAAGTACACATAGGTATAATCGAATACCTATAATAATATATATATCATTATTGCTACTCACCTCCTATATCTATGCTATCCACATATCCATACGCCTTTTTCTATACATATTTCCTGAACATATTACTATATCACCTTAGTATATTACTATATTACTCTCATATATCAGCCCTACCTCTATATATATAGTACTACCCCTCCGATTATCTGAAATGAATAACTCTACCAAAATAGAAATCTCCCCCCATTCCCCGAATAAACAATAATACTAGACAAATATTTTTATGTAACCCAGACTTTCATATTTAACCCCTGCAAAAATTTATCCTCCCAATGAATAAATAACCTCGCGCAAAACTGCTTTGTACAATTCCGTAATTACCCACATAAATCAGCCTCCTCGCATCTTTGACCAGCGAACCCTATGCATCTCCTCGCCCCCCCTTCTCGTATTTAAATTCCGTTGGAAGACGGAGATTTATTATGAAAGCATTATACTACTTTAAAACTACCCCTTACTAATAAAAAATATTTTCAAATACCATCTTTATATTTAAGTAATAATAATATTATTAAATAACCCTCGTAATACAGAAATGTTCTCTTACTTTTAAACACATTACCTAGCAACTTCAATGTCTAGACTTATGCCCAGTCGTGAGAAACACGTGCTGACTTGTGGCATCCTCTAATCTCCTGTTATGAAAACACCACACATACACAACACAATACCACCTCAACCGATCAGAAGAATTGTAAAAATATTATTTATAACTTTGCTATAAACTACATCCTAGGTAGGCAACAAGAACATATAACATACATTCTAAAACACCCCCCTACATCCCCATTCTGTGGAGCCGCAACAAAATAAAAATCTCGGAAGGTTATAGAGACTCATGTATACCCAAATATAAACCTTATAATCCTAACTTTAACTACAACTCGTACCCCACCCTTAATATATGCACCTAGCTTGATGCACACATACACACATCTCACGATTCACAACACCACTGCTGTGCAACAGCTAGCGACGACAACTCTACTGTTTCAGAATAGACCAACGCGAACAATTGTACATCCAAGACACTGTGAAGCAACAGATGCGGAGAAGGTCATTGAAAAATGATGCGGCACCGAGTTTCTCCTTATATGGAATTGTTATCCTTGTGTTTACCTAGCACAGATTAGGAATAAGATAATACACAAATACTATACCAGCAGGTATTCACTGAATCAAATGAAAGGCAAATAGGATAGATATAAACAGCACAGAAGAAGGCGGGACTTTACCACCTCTTGCTTAACGAAAAGAGGAAATCAACAATTACCAAATAAATAAAATGTTGGTAACCTTAATAACAACCCATTTGGTGTGTTTTGCATCGCAAGTCTTCATTAAATTGCATGAGATGAGAATCATTTTTAATTAATATAATAATAAATATACCTCATTCATTAACCATCTAAGCATTATATTCCACTATATAATATATATACACAATATACTACTCTATATATCACTACTTACTAATATATGATTATAATCATATACCTCATCATCACCTCCGTATATATATATATACTATAACTTATATATATCTCTATATCTAAATATCTATATTACTATACTTCGTATCACCTAACTTTCACATCACGTTTTCGTTTACCATGTAAAGATTGGTAATAACTGCACATAAATAGTATAATAATACCAATTCACTATAATAATAATATACTACATAGCACATACATAAAAATAATAATACATCACATAACTAGTCCCAATCAACTAATAATACTTAATTAATAATTAACAACCCAATTAATAGTAGAGAATAGTCAGAAATAATATTATAATCATTTAATCCAATACATTAATATTAATAAACAAATAAAATCTACAATTAGTCAGACTATCAAGGAACAGCAACTTCATATAATACACACGGTCTAACGCACTTCCACACCCCAAATAAAAATGATTCTTTGCTTCTTCCACACATTTATGTACACAAGTCCTTAACCATGTACTTATAATCCCTCTATATCAATATTATTATATATAACTAATATAATTATACTTATCTTACTACCACTACAGTACCCTACCACTATATATATCTATATATACTATATTATCTTATCATCATCACTATACCATCACCATTACCACCATTATTCACTACTCCCCTTCTTCTAATATATATCTACTATATTATAATACATATATAGTATCATATACCCATATATTACTACCATACCTATACTTTACCCGTTCATATACATCTCTGCATATCCACTCCCCCAATTAATATAAATCGTTAAAGAACAAGATTACATATATAGATCAGAGAAGGTAAAGAATTAACTGTCTTCTTCCTGATTGTTAACCACCGTCCATGTTGTGACTGAGGCAATATACCGCCGGTTGGCGTTTACGACTAACGCTCTTCTCCAAGCAAAAAACCACTTGATCAAGACAGGTTTAAAGCAACCGAGCTCCCTTCAAGGCGCCATCACCAGGTGTTCCAGCCTGTCCAATCCCTCGTTCTTTATATTGTAGATGTTAAATATTGCATATGAAATCGCAATTATATAAGCTGTTAAAGAAAGAAACATATAATAGGAAGGTAAAAGAATTAACTGCCCCCTTTTTCCTCCGGGATCGAACCACCGCCATGTTGCGACTGAGGTCAATATACCCGGTGCGTTACGACTGAGCTATCCTCCAAGCCAAAAAAACTTGGATTCAAGAAGAACAGTTATAAAGCAACCCATAATTGTCTCAGTCGCAACATGGCGGTGGTTCAATCCCGGAGCAGGGATGTTAAATTCTTTACCTTCCTATTATATATATTATATATAATATATATATATATATATATTATATATCTATACTATATATATATACTATATATATATATATATATATATATAATATATATACTATAAATATTATATCATATATATATTATAATGTGTATAATATATTTATATAATATCATATATTATTATATATAATATATATATATATATATCAATAATATATAATGTATTATATATAATATAATATTATATATATCATATATATATATATATATATATAATATATATATTTATATTATAATATATATATATATATATTATATATTATAATAAATATATATATATATCTATTTATATATATATATATATATAATCATATATATATATATATATATATATATATATATTATATATATATTATATATTATATTATGATGATATAAGGTGAATTAGAGTGGGGCGGCTAGACTTACATCCTACCTGATAGGAGGATTTATAAACAAAACCCAATAGGGGAAAAATGACTTATGAAATCAAATTTAATACATAGCATGTATTTCGTATTACATTTTAGCCCCTCAATCACAAACAAATTACTCGTAATTTTGCTTTATTACATGCTAATAGAACATTTGGTTTCATCCTGCTTGGTTCCTTCTTCGGTTGTTGACAATCTCGGTGAATCCAAAGTTCCATCATTATACAATCGGCTTCTTAAGTAGTCGGCTATCACATTATCTTTGCCGCTAATGTGATTTAGGATGAATCTGTACCTTTGCAGAAATAGAGACCATTTCATTATCCGTGAGTTCTCATATTTCTTTTTGTTCATGGCAGTCAGGGGTCGATGATCCGATTGTAATATGAACTCTCTTCCGTAAAGGTATGGTTCAAACTTTTTTATTCCAGTGACTATCGCTAGCGCCTCCTTCTCTAAAGTATAACTCTGCTGTGCCCAGCCGCTACCTTATCCTCCCATTTCCCCAATGCATCCTTTGGTTAATTTTAGGTCATTTTCATACCTTCCTGTGATTCTCGTTCTTTTGCGATTGTAAGAGATGACAGTAGAATGGCCCTGACCATAAGTATTTGACCAATTTTTAAGCCCCCCCCCCTGACCATCTTGATGTTTAGTCTGCCCACCTCCTTTGAGGTTCACCCTTCCTGGTGAGGTCTGTGAGAGGGGCGGCGACCCTCGCATAATCTTTTACGAAGTCCTGGTTGTATCCTGTGAGACCTAAGAACGAACGCACCTGCTTTTTATTCCTAGGTGGCTCCGTCTTAATGATTTTGACCACATTATCATCATGGAGACCCTTGTTCCCATTTCCAATATGATGACCAAGGAATTCCATATTGGACGACGCAAACTCACACTTAGTGGGGCGTTTCGTGAATTCCTCTTCTTTCAATCTTCGTAGTACGTTCTGAATCGTGTTCAAATGATCGAGCCAGGTCTGGGAGTGGATAATGATGTCGTCGATGTGAAAATCGATATCATTAAACCCATCCAGTATCCTACGCATGGCTCTCACAAGCCTAGCTCCTGCAACAAATTTTCCAAAATGATTCGTCCTTTTCTTATACTTCTTGTGAACTGTCTCCTTCCATTCATTCACAGTGTCTCTGACAAATATCTTCCTTCGGTATCTCCTGATCATCTCCCATATTCGTTCCATCATACAATTACTTATAACACTTTCATTAACACCTTGATTCCACTTCCTCCTGTATATTTCTGCATACACACTTGTACATTTCTCTTTGTATGATTTTCCTTTCTTCATCATATCATCCTCCAACATTTTGGTATCTTCTCCTACATACTTCTTTTCAAACTTTGTTTTATGGCCCTCAATCATGGTAAATGCAGGAGCCTTTTCTTTGTAACTACATCTTCGTCTCGCCTTTTCCATCTCTCCTCATTTACTCCTTTACTACTACATCTAATATCATTATTCATTTTTCTTCTTTCTGCCAAAGTTCTATAACACTCTATATTCATCATTTTCTTTAACAACTCTACGAAATCTATACTTCTACTACTTTTGCCTTTTGCTCGTGGGAGCTCTTGACTTTTCTCTACCCAATGATCCTGCTGAATACATTTTCCCATTGTTTTCTTATATTGTGACGTTTCTTCACAACTCTTTTTTATCATCTTCATTTTTCCCTTGTTGGTGCGTCGTACGTTCTGCTGTAATCTTAGTGACGCTCGGACTTTCTTTCAGTAAAGGAGACTGAACCACATCTGACCAAATATTATTTTTTTCACTTTCCACATTTAGTATTACCGTCGAGGTATCTACTTCATTCTGGTATTCTTTTGGCATCTCTAATGTGAAACTTTTAATTTGGTCTTCTGTCACCCTTTTGTATAAGATGCCAATTACTAAAACGTACTTCTTTTCATCTCTTTCCACCGATCTCCATATTCTTTGTAGAGTAATATCGTCTTTTTGTCGCTCCTTGAAGACTTCACGATCACGTATTAATTCTGCAATTTGCCTATCATGTGCCTCTTCTATTTCATTCAGTGCTGCGACATTATATGACTCCAAACTATTTACATGGGGCACCGAGCTATCCACTTGTTTGGTACTCACTTCTACATTATCATCTTGACACTTATTACTACCAAAACTATTTACAAAAGTTGTCACAGGGACATCCGGTACCTTGGTATCGCTCTCAATAATATCACGTGGCTCTTCAGAAATTTCAACATTTTCTTCCTTTCCAATAACTACTTTTTCCACAGTGGAATCTTGGGACTTTTGAAAAACGCACATCTGTGCTTACGCTGGTGATTTTGTACTTTCTTCGGCTACGATTATCGATTGCTGTTTAGATGGTTCTTCCTCCATTATCTTATCAACTTCCTTTCTCGCCCTCACTTGAATATAATCTTGCTGGTCGGCTATGCGCCTTTCTTTTGATTCCACAAATGAATCCTCATCAGCTCTCTCTACAATGGGGAATAACAACTCCTTCTAAGCTGTTTCGTCCTGTACATGACTAGGACCATGACACACAGTCTCTTCCCATGTGAGGTTTGGCTGGTATGGGGGTAATGCCCCATCGATATTCCCAATCACAAGATCATATACGACCTCTGGCCGCACTGCTGCGGTCGTTTTACCCACAAAATAATGGGTATCTAGCACCACATTTGCGAGCGGAACTTCCCTTGCCGTACTATCTAGCAACCTCATAGTTGTATGTGTTAAAGTGAAACACTCTCTTGGTACGTACTTCTCGCGTACAACCATAAAATTATAACCGCTATCTCGGAGTATTTGTACACGATATCCGTTCACAGTCCCATATGTTATTGGTAGATGGTGCGAATATTTATCTGTATCGCGAACCATAACTGTATCTGTAGGGAGAGATGGTTCTTCACCTGAGTATCTCAGGACTTTTCTTCCTTTTCTAAAATCACCGGATGCTGCCGTACTTTTTCCATCTTCCCTTTGTTTGTTACTATAACTATTGTAATTTCTGCCACTATTATTGAAGTAAGGAGGTGCCTTGCAATCACTTGCCAAGTGCCCTCTTCTAGAACATCTGTAGC
>JABUQX010089802.1:2500-5000 GCA_015478945.1 Trachelipus rathkii
GTTCATAAACTTGAATCCACGTACCTGACATTCATCTAACACAGGAATTTGCTCCATAGGTTGATCATCCATTAGAATATTCTTCCTGAATATCAAAAGACTCATCCTTTATTTCAATTTCCTCACTGACATCTTTGTTTGGGTAAAAGATTTTTTTCTGTTCAAAATATATTAAAAAATGTTAGATTAATAGTATACATCCATGTCCACCTCCTTCCCCCATTGGGGTGAGGTGCGTCCTTCACCGGAAGACAGAAAGTAGTAGAAGAACAAAACACAAGTCGAAAAGCCCCCTTCATACATCCCTTTATACCCTTAAGTGTGAGCTCGTGCAGAAGTCAAAAAAATTCACCTAGGTTTCACGAGACTGCGACGGCCCCTCACTGTGGTATCTAGTCAATGTAGGGTTAATCCACTCCTATTATGCACCATTCATCCTTCAGGCAATCCTTTACTGACTCAATCCACTTCTTCGGTCTCCCAGCTGGTTGATTCCTAGCACACTCACCATAGCCATCAGCTAACTAACCGACTATCATCCATATTTCCATATGAACAAACAATCTCGATGTACTCGCTTATTACTTACTAACTTATTACTTATTTTACACATTTCTAACACCACGACTCTCTGTGTTCATTCCTCATTTTATTAATTCTTCTCATACCTAACATGCCATTAAGATTGTCCATCTGAACACATTGTACCTTATATCTATCTATACCTCTTGTTCCAGGCCATATTTTCTATTATACAAAAACACAGGTAACAACATACCCTCATGCAAAACCCTAACGCACTTAAGACTTAGTCCCTTTACATCCACCAAATATTTAATTGCACCAGTCACTTTCCTACTACACTCTGCATCATCCGTTCCCGTTTCATCCAACATATCTCGTAAATGAGCTAAAAACTCAGACACTTGTTCCCAGTTGCTCACCATCTAACACCAACTCACACGGGGAACAGGGGACTTCCTCTCACTACCATAACCATATTCTTATCTACATTTACTTTCAAACCCTTCTCTGCCAAAACCCTCTACCAATCCTTTCAAACTCTCTCCAGATTCACCACATAAAACCAAATCATCTGCATATAATAAGTAGAGCACCCTCCACTCTCTTCCATTCTCCATCATTCTAACACCTTCCCCTGCAACCTCTACCTCTAATTCTTTCATAACCCCATCCATATACAAATTGAATAACCAAGGAGACATAACACATCCCTGCCTCACTCCGTTATTAATATTTAACTAATCACTATCAACTTCATTTATTCTTACACACGCTTCACTATCGTTATACAAACTTTTGATTCCATTGAGAAGCCTACCACCAACACCATATATCACTAACGCCTGCCATAGAGATTCCCTACTAATAATATCATACGCCTGTTGCAAATCCATAAAACCTAAATACAATTTATTCTTCTTCACTCTCCCTTTCTCAATCATTTGTTTCAATGTAAAAATTTGATCCACACATCCTCTACCATTTCTAAATGCGCCTTATTCTTTACCAATCAGTCCCTTAGTCATTTGACACATTCTTTCAACCAAAATACTAGCATATATCTTCCCTACAACACTCAATAAACTAATTCCCCTATAGTTCCTACAGTTACCCTAATCCCCTTATCCTTATATAAAGGTACCATTACTGCTCTCCTCCAATTCCTCTGAACTATACCCTTCGTAAACGCTTGTTGCACAACTTCGAAATCCATTCAATCGCCATCTCACCTACATTCTTAATAATTTCACCAGTAATTTCATCTATGCCTGCAGATTTACCATTCTTCAACTTTTTCACTCTACCCATTACCTCCTCCTTACTAACTACCTCATCCCCAAAATACGTATTTCTTCTTGCCCCATCAAACCCACACACATTCACAATAATCTCTTCATTATTGCCAATGTTATGCAGATTTTTTAAAATAATGTAAAAACTCAGCAATTTAACTTTAAAATAATAATAAAATTCTTAAACTCTCTTTATTAAAATAGGAAAAAGTATCAAGAAATGCTAATCGTGGCTGTCAGAAATGAGGTTCAAGCAAATGCATCTCAAGAGCCTAACGAAGTAATGGATTTGGCTGGAGGTAGCAGTCCAGATGACTTTTATGAATAGGAGAGTTTGTCATCTACATCACCCGCGTCATTAAATAAAGATGAACTAGAAATAGAAGTGCTTAAATACCTTACGGATAATGACAGATCCCTAGAGTCACTTAATATGTATCCCTGTGTTAAAAAGTCTTTTTGCACTACAATACTCCACTAACTTCATCGGCCCCTGTAGAAAGGTTATTCAGCTTTACGGGTCACATTCACTCTCCAAAAAGATTCAAGCTATCTGATAATATGTTTGAAATGCTAGTCATTCTTAAAGGTAATTTTTCATATTTGTAATGTTATTAATTAAGTTACTATAAATAAAATCCTTATGTCTTTCTTTTTTAATTTTATTTATGCTCTATATGGTT
>JABUQX010089802.1:10000-42363 GCA_015478945.1 Trachelipus rathkii
ATATATATATATATATACATATATGTTATATATCTATAGAAATATATATATACTCTCTCTCTCTACTTTTTCCACTATATATATATATATATATATATATATATATAAGGAATAAGGGGAATCTGCATAGAATAATGAATAGGGATGGTGCTTTCGAAAATGATGAAATGAATGTGACTAGAGTGTGGTAGGAACACTTCGAAAATCTGTATAACATTGGCAGTAAGGAAGAGGTGATAGTGAATGTGTGTGGGTTTGATGGTGCAAGAAGGAATAGGTATTTTGGGGATGAGGTCATTAGAAAGGAGGAGGTAATGGGTAGAGCAAGAAAGTTGAAGAATGGTAAATCTGCAGGAATAGATGAAATTACCGGTGAAATGATCAAGAACGACGGAGGCGAGATGGTGATTGATTGGATTTGGAAGTTGTGTAACAAAGCATTTATAGAGGGTATAGTTCCGAGGGATTGGAGGAGAGCAGTAATAGTACCCTTATATAAGGGTGAGGGAGATAAGGATAACTGTAGGAATTACAGGGGAATTAGTTTATTAAGTGTAGTAGGGAAGATATATACTGGTATTTTGGTCGAAGAATGCGTTGAGTGACTGAAGGACTGATTGTGAAGAACAAGGTGCGCTTAGAAGTGGTAGAGGATGGGTGGATCAAATCTTTACATTGAAACAAATGATTGAGAAAATAAGGAGATGAAGAATAAGGACAAGCCCATCCCCCCATAAAAATGGACACAAAATTCGGAATTTTCAGCCGAATTTGATCATATAAATAGCTAATTGTAGCTTTTATTTGCCCTCCAAAACGTCGTTTTAGAGAGTGTTTTTCTGTGCCTATGGTCATTCTTTCAGAATTTTCAATTTTTCAAAACCCATGTTTTTGACATTTTTACTATCAACTTCAAGATTTTTTTTCGAAATAACTTCAAACTTGAAATATGCATAGATGGGTCCATTACCTACAAAAGTCACGTCGTACTTTTTGATTTTTTTTTTTGTGCCCCGCTATGTCCAATTACAAAACCCACTTTTTTGGTTTTTGAAATGAAAAATTGCGATAATTTTTTTTTCTGTTCGTGCGAAGTGGATGAAATTTTCAGGGCATATGTAGTCGGGGAGATGCACATTTTTTGCTTAGATAGTTTCTTTGTATATACAGTAGTTTTGGATTTGTTCCACTGGAACAAATTTTCATAAAAAATTTTTGGGAAATTTAATTTTTTTTGACTATACAAAAATACTATCTAAGTAAAAAAATGTATCTTTTTGCTGCTACGTCTGAAAATTTTATGTTGAAATCGGATGGATAGAAAAAAACTATCAATATTTATTTTCAAAATTTCAAATTTTAAAAAAGGGAAATATTAAATTTTTCACTCTTCGATCAATATAAAACTCAGGAGCTTGTGTAATTCTGACCAGAATAAATCTTTTGGTGATGTTTTTTGTAATTGAAAATTTATAAAAAATTTTGATTTTATTTTGAAAATTATTCCAAGAAAAATCTAAAATAATGCGTGGCTGCAAAAGAATGTCTAGTAAAAGTGTGCAGCTCTCCCGACTTCATTTGCTCATATTAATAAGTCTGCTTTGCACTAAAAGGAAAAAATTGTACTTGTTTTTGAACAAACCCCCAGAACATTGCTGGCTTACAAATTCAAAAAATCAAAAAAGTATGACGTGACTTTTGTAGGTAATGGACATCATGCATCATTCAAGTTTGAAGTCATTTAGAAAAAAGTGGAAGTTGATGGTAAAATGTCAAAAAACATGATTTTGAAGAAGTTGAAGAGTTTTGAAAATTACTATAAACACAGAAAAACAGCCTAAAACGACGTTTTAGAAGGGTAAAGGATACAGTTTGGTGTTTAAAGGGTTAAAATCGTCTGAAAATTGGTACATCAAAACCATTTTTAGGGGAGAGTAAATCCGGGCCAAATATTGAATCTTCCCAATAAATTGTATTTAAGGGTTTGACTCAATGGCAGGGTTATTTAGTATATAGATGGTGAGTAACTCTGAATGAATCCCAAAGTGTGTGTGATAGTGAAGCAGTGTAGAATAGATGGAGTTGAAAGTGGTTGTTTTAATATTAATAGCAGAGGAAGGCAGAGCAGGGATCATTGCCTGTCTTGGGTTATTCAGTTTGTATACAGATGGAATTATGAAAGAATAGCAGGTGCTAGTGCAGGGATGATGTTAAGAATAGAGTGATGGAATCTGATAAGGGTGCTACACATCATATCACGGATGATTTGGTTTTGTGTGGCGAATCTGAAGAGAGTTTGAGAGGATTGGTAGAGAGATTTGGCAGGGTGTGTAAAAGGAGATGTTTGAAGGTAGGCATTGAGATGAAGCAGGTTATGGTGTGGGCTGAGGGACAGTCTGGGTGGGAGATTATGGTATGGTGGGTGAGCAGCTGGAACAAGTGTCTGAGTTTAAATATTTAGGATATATGTTGGATGAAAAGGGAACGGATGATGCAGAGTGTA
This sequence comes from Trachelipus rathkii, assembly GCA_015478945.1. NCBI lineage: Eukaryota > Metazoa > Arthropoda > Malacostraca > Isopoda > Trachelipodidae > Trachelipus > Trachelipus rathkii. The sequence continues at coordinate 12,504 of JABUQX010089802.1, forward strand.
GTAGGAAAGTTGTGAATGGAAGGAAGGTGGCTGGTGCAATTAAATCGTTGGCGGATGTAAAGGGACTAAGTCTTGAGTGGGTTCTTACATGAGGGTATGTTTTTTAATAATAATGATAATGTTGAAAATTTAATATACACAAACCAATAAATTACCTAAGATACCATAATTAATGTCATAGTCAAAAGCTAAAAGTAACGGAGTAACGGCGCTTCGTTACTTTTCCTTTCACGGAATAACGATAACGGAACAACTTTTTCCGATGAGTAACGATAACAGAACTACTTTTTTGAGATACCACCTCTGTATATATATATATATAATAAATAATATATATATATATATATATATATATATATATATATATATATATATATATATATATGCTAACTCCTTCTTCTTCTATATATATATATATATATATATAGCATATATACCTTAACTATATATATATATATATATATTTTACAAAAAGTCAAGGTCAAGTTCAAAATTTGAGGTTTCTAACATGATACATTTTAAAGGTATATTCAAGCGCTTTAAAATGATACTAAAACCATTGTTTTATCGTTAGTGGTTTCTGAGTTACATGAATTTCAAAACCAGAGGTAAAACCAAAAAGGTAAAATTTTCATAACTTTGTGAATTTGTATTTCGGAAACCAAAGGTCATACAGAAGTAAAAATTTTGGAAATCTCACTTTGGTATGATTACCTCAAACTTCACCAAGTTTCATCAAAATTGAAGGGGGTGAGTGTTGAAATTACCTTGTTGTGGCTGATCTGACATGGAATGACCTAATAATAATAATAATAATAATAATAATAATAATAATAATAATAATAATAATAATAATAATAATAATAATAATAATAATAATAATACTTGAATTTCTTCAGCTCTGTTTCTTGCTCTAAACTTGACCATTGTTTCTGCTTCCTGAATTTTCAAAGGGTTCACCCTTGCCTTCATTTTGACATTTAATATCCAAGCTCAATTAAAATGATGTACATATCTGCTGCTAAAAGCCTCAGAATGAAACAAAAACTACTGACTGAAATAAAAATTAAATAATAAATAAATAAAATATAATATATGCTTATCAAATGTAACTAACAACAATACCTGTCCTATATACAGTATAAATATTGACAATTTATACTTCAGTGGAATATACCCTACCATAACAAGATGATTTAAATGGCTAACCTTCTTTTAAAGGATTTGTAAGTGTACTACACATGCAGGGTTGGCAAAAACTTGGGCTTTCATTAAAAAATCCCACCCCAATTGAAATTCTGGTGGTTTTGTGTTTGTTTTCTGCAAGAAATAAATTCTCAGAAGTTTGATGTAAATTAAACTAAAGTCATGGCTGCGAACAGTAAATTTTCTTGCTTTGCTGGCTCAACCGGCTCAACATTAAAATATCAAGGTCCGGCACTTTAAAATTGCACAGTAATGGCTCAACCATTGCAAATCTGGATGCACCAAGCTAAATTTTAACAAGCTTAAACCCTCTAATGGAGTATGTTTCCTTGAACTTCGAATTTTTATGGAGATTGAGTCGATGGAGGACAAAGGGATGAAGTCCCCCTAAATTACTCTCGTCCACCTAGAGGCTGAGAGACCCAGACAACTGATATCTGTGTGGCCTACTCTTGGTTGGTCGTTAGTTTTAAATCATAAAACAACTTTACATATAGGCTGTATATATATATTTTTATTTGTTTTTTTTTTGACATTCCTCTAATTAGCTTTGGCTATATGCCCAATTCCAAATATAGACTGTATTAGTTTTTCTGTAAGTGTCATACTTTTTTGAGATATTCTCCTGGCCCTTTTCTGGAATTATATATATATATATATACCGTATATATATATATATATATATATATATATATATATATATATATATATATATATATATATATATATATATATATATATATATATATATATATATATATATATATATATATATATATATATATTGTAAAGGGGGTATGGTCGCTGTTGAAGAACCACCTTCATTAGCTGAAGACTAGATGATGTTGAAGAGAGTGAGCATTGTCGCGATGAATTGGCGTTTCGTCCCGGGGGGCTGCTTTGGACTCATCAGTGGTGGTCGCAGCCCCCTTCCACCAGACGCCACAGAACTCCCCCCAGTGACAATGCCGCGAGCACACCCCGCTCTGCGCACCTGGAAGGACGTTGGTCAGCTGTCAGATGAGAGCCAGGTGTGCACACATTAAAGCCACTGAGAAGGCTTCGACCACTCTGTACTCTTACATGCAGTTGGTCTGCACCTGCAGTGAGAAGCACAGTACAGGCGTTACAGGATGACCGAACAGAGCAGCGCCCAGCAGAAGAAACTTGAATTGATGTAATGCCGCGTTGAACGATTGTGGTAAAACAAACTCTACAACGAAATGTCTTACCACGGCGAACAACTTTGAGAAGATGGGATGCTGGCTGGTGTTCGTTGTGCCACTCCAGTGGCACTAGTCACTCCGGTGGTCACCAATATGAAGGGGTTATGGTCGCTGTTGAAGAACCACCTTCATTAGCTGAAGACTAGATGATGTTGAAGAGAGTGAGCATTGTCGCGATGAATTGGCGTTTCGTCCCGGGGGGCTGCTTTGGACTCATCAGTGGTGGTCGCAGCCCCCTTCCACCAGACGCCACAATATATATATATATATATATATATATATATATATATATATATATATATATATATATATATATATATATATATATATATATATATATATATATTTATCTATAAAATCGAATCGTTGTTAATTGTAAAATTATCGATTATCGAAAAAATATTAATGCAATCGATATATATATATATATAAAAAATCAGAAAAAAACATCAATTTGATATCCCTATAAAAATAACAAATTTCATTTAAAATTTTAGTTTTATTTTTATATTTTTATTGAAAATTATATAAACTTAAAAAATGTATATATATATATTTCTAATAAAAAAACAATAAAAATAAAAAAAAATAAATAAATAAAAAATAAAAAAAAATTTTTAATACCATTTTTATAAATTATATGTTTATAGTTTTAATACAGTAATTACATGAACTTAAGTGAACACTGCTACACAATTACCCGCATTTCTTTGCGTTTTTAATTTTTACCCTAAAAAATGTTTTCCCTTTCTCACCACTGAAGTCGAAAAAGGGTAGTCCACAGTTGTTTTTATACTATGGGTAGTCCCAGAAACATAAACACTGGTCGAAAATGGGTCAGTGATAGAATATCTCAAACCAACCATTTCAACAACAAGGGTGTTGAAGCCCCTCTTGTGCTCTGGACTGGAAGCAGCCAGGAAGAGGCCGGGATGGGAGCCCGACTGATGGTGAGTTTCGTCTTTCTTTAAAAAGTTTTTTTTTTTTTTTACCCATTAAAGACAACTCAAAAAAATAAAAAATCAGCACCACAAATATGAACGCCAATATAATAACACCAATGATGAATACAAAAACTAGAATATATCCTGGGAGCATAACCGCCGAAACCGAGCCCACCACTTGTCCAGAGCATAATACAAACACCGTAGAGCGGGCCATGGGTGTGGCCTCGGAAAAGCCTCCCGGAACTCCGCGTCCAGCCCCTAAGATGAAAAAATGCTGGCCGTGTACCACACGGATGAAACGCGAAGCCCAAGATTATATACACCCAAGTGCGGGATAGCCTCCTCAGTGGTTATTCAAGGTTCGGGTCCCCAACAATAGGCGGCCGGGAGAAAGGCGAAAAAAGCAACCAGTTTTTGAACTGTACCCTCACCCACGGGGAAAGGAGGGCAAGATGGGAACAGAGACAACGGCTCGATATCCACCAGGATTCAGAAGGAAATTGGGGAGACTCTCAAAAGAGAGACCAGGAATACGTAGGTAGTACGTACAGATAAAGGAGGAGAAGGGAGACAAACTGGTGAAGGAACGGGTAGTAAGAACAGGGGACATAAGTTATAATGCTAATAAAAAAAATAATAATAACGACAATAAAAATAAAGGAAAAAATCAAGAACAAGAATAATAAGCACAATGAGAAAAGAAACAATGATAATAATAAAAATAACAAAAAAATAAAAATAATAATAATAATAATAATAATAATAATAATAATAATAATAATAATAATAATAATAATAATAATAATAATAATAATAATAATAATAATAATAATAATAATAATAATAATAATAATAATAATAATAATAATAATAATAATAATAATAATAATAATAATAATAATAATAATAATAATAATAATAATAATAATTTTTGTTGAGTGCATGTACATTTAACCTCACTGTACACCGAAACAAGCAGACCCGGTTTAAAAGTGCCAGGTTACTGCATCTAGGCGAAACCTAGAAGACATTAGTAAACTATTAAAAGCGGATTATCATATGTTATAGAAAACACCTATTTCGGGTAGGAAAGCGAAGACAGGGAAGTATTAAATGCTGGTGACTCAGCTAGAATATTTGTTAGTTTGTTGTCAGGAAGGCTGCCTCAATAGCCAGAAAGAATTTGCGTCTCACAATGGTCAAATTAGGATTATCAACAATATTTGATGAATGGAAATTGTTAACAAAATTATCAAAAAGGGAGAGGGGACCCAAACATATAGTGGCCATGAGTGAGAAAGGTATGGTCAATAAGAAGACGGGCCAAAATAGTCTCCTGCATGCTGCTTTTTCAAAAAAAAGTGGATGATCAAGTCCCTAACTGGGGGTTTGATCTCACGAAGCTTGGAGCTACGATGGTCGTAGAGCCCCAATATTCCCTGGAAACCCGGGTGAAGGCCACTTGAAAAGTCTGAGAAGTGGAAGGAAGCCCCTCAATAAAAAGTGAGTTATAACTGAAATTGAGGGCGACGGGGTAGAAGCTAACTTGGCTTCCCTTGTCGGTCGTTTACAGATATCACCACATGGGATAGGACTCAGTACGGCGTGACTAGCTTCTTTCTGATATGATGTGGATGGAGAAATGGCCAAAAAATCAGCACTAGACAATTTTTTTTTTTTTTTGGATAGAATCTAAGTCATTACGTGAGTCCGAGGGACATCAACAAAGATAAGAGTTCCACAATTAGTAAAGAACCCTAGAGAGTGCATAAATGACAATGCTCTGCTGCGAATGTTGAAGACAAAATGGAGAGAGTGAGTCAGACTGCAGTTCGTGGGAAACACTCGTGACGCCACCTTCTCTGATTAATATGAACCGTCCCATAAATTAGCAGAGTCGTAATGAACCCAGTCTGATGGGTGATGATGGATTGGACAGCGATGATAGAGTTTAGTATATCGAGGGAGAGATATAACCAGAGAGAATGATTTGATTCTTGGGAATAAAGCCACTACCCTCCAAAGATAGATATGCAGATGGCAGGCAATTTTACACAATTCTGCCAAAATCCAGTACTGTACTCTCAGTACAACCCTCCAAGATTGAGCGTCAGGGCAGAGGTGTAGTGGGGAGTTGTCTCTGAGGAATGTGAAACCCATACTACGTCCTTCGATGGAGAGAGAGGGGGAGATATCATGTCGGGACTTCACCAAACTCATGCACTTGGAGAAGAACTTTGAAACAGGAAATCGCGATCTGATGGCTCGCATTAGACAGGATCAAGCATTGAGAAGCCACAAGGATTGATACACAACAACCCTCCATAAACCAATTTGGAATGTCATGAACCAGGAGTAAAGAGCTGAGTGACAGGTCTCCCACCCCAAAGACCGCAGACAGATGACGTGAAAGATTAGACCCCTTGAAAATTAAGCCACTGGGTGTGTGTCATACGTGGAACATAAGAAAGGTGTTCATCAAAGATGAGTCCAAGAATTTGTCACTTATACTACTGGAATGGTGTTCCAATTCTAAGCTGATAATACTGGGGGAAGTATGAGGTTACCCTGCAACCAGGGCTGGCGCAGAGATTTTGGCGCCCTAGGCAAAAACCACATAAGATTCTCCAAAAACATTCCAAAATCAACTCCCCTAATCACACTAGCGTGAAGCCTATCCACTCATCTATTATTAACATATAACAAACAAAAATTAACAGACACAATTTATTTAAAATCCATCATTATTAATATTCAATCTTAAATTGCAGTAAATAGAATAACTTAACAATTACAACTTTTTTTTAGAAAACTGCTATTGAACTACTATTGAATAAAGAGCTAAACAACAACGACAAAGTTTACATTTTTTGTTTTCTAGCCTTGAGCTTAGCGAATGTGAAAACCAATTCATTTAGATCGGTGTTTTGTGCTAACTCCTGTTTGATTGAAATAGATGCCGGTCCTACCAATCTCTCTTGTGCCATACATGACCTGAGGTAAGATTTAATTAGCTTAAGCTTTGAGAAGCTCCTCTCTCCTAAGGCTTCATCATGATACCAGTAGCGTTAGTAGAATCCGCAGAGCGATATACAAATTAGGTAAACTCTCTTCCAAGTCAGATTGTAAAATGAAGTCAAGGACGTCCTTTGGCGTTGGCGTTGACCGCTTTGTGGTTCGTTTTGAAATGGCTTGAAGCTCGCCACACAACTCCTTCTCATCAATATCCTTGGATTCGTTATAAGTTAACGCTTTTTCCAGATTCTTACATTGTTCAAGGAAGAACTGAGTGGGGTTTTCTACTAATGTATTGATATGGTACAAAAACCCGAATTTGAAACTGATCTCTTGCATCTGATTGAATCGCTCGTTAAATGAGCTGATTTCAGTGTCTAGGATTGCGAAATAAAAGGTTATATTTAACTTCCCTTTTGCATCTTGTACTGGTTCATCTTTTGCTTCATATGAAAACTGCCTTGTCTTTTTTTTAATCGCTTTGGTGTTGACTCTGGTTCAAAAGAGGCTGGAATGTCAAGCTCTTCTGCAATTTCCTCAAAATGAGGTTTAAAATAAAAGGAAGTGGACTCTGAATTCACGGGCAGAGCCCCATTCAAGGAGGGGCGTGTTGCAAGTCTCAGAAGTCAACAGCTAAAGTAAATTACGCAGATGAGTACAGATGCAGGCTTTAAAGTGAGGGAGATTAAAATTCAGCAGGAAACACAGAAGATGGGTGAGAATTCCCACAGAACAGGATGTGCGGCAGGTGAAGAAGCACTGCAGCGAGCTATCCTGAGTTACCTGATATCAACACAAAGCCATGTGCAGACACAGCACCCTCTAGTGCTACGAGGGCGATTTAAAGGTAGAGGCACAAGGAGGATAAGCTCTCGAGCACCTAAGCCACAGGCACCATAGAAGAGATAGCAAACGCAACATCACGCGTAAATAGAAACATGAACTGGAAAGTACAGAACATTTTTGGTAAGTTTTTGGCTTTGACTTGACCCCACCAAAAGTCGACTGGAACCAGGCCCCGATATGAGATCATACAAGGGCAGATGAGCTCCGGTGCAGCCGGAGCAACTGAGAAGAGGAGGAAAAAAAGCTTCGCAGTCTAAACAGAACTCCCAGTTTCTTTGAGGCCTCTCTAGCAACCATTTGTGAGGTTTCCCAAACATTTTTTTGTTTATGTACAAGGATGTTTATATTGTCACTTATATACTATGAGAACCGTGTCGAGCATAGAAGCAGCCCAGAGAGGGAGATTTGTAGTTGAGTTTTTAAAGAATTGAATTTCAGCCAAGGTTCATTTATCCCCACCCGGAAATTCTATCCAGATCAACGAGAATAAATCTGAGATTAAGACGAGAGGTACCTTTAGAAGTAAAAGAAAGATGAATTTGAAAAACGAAAGAAGAATGAATGGGTCAGAGTCATCTATATGAGAATAGAGTTAGATAAAAAAGTTGAATATCATTGATGAAGTGCAGAAATAAAGTAGAGATGGCACAGAACCCTGAGGAACACCACTTTTGAAAGAAAAATGAAGAAGAAGTCGCCCCATCAACAACAGCCGATATTGAGTGATTTGAGAAAGAAAACTAGACATAAGTAAGCAAATAGAAGGTGGAAACCCAAAGGAGGAGAGCAGTGACGCCAATACCCGGTCAAATGCTTAGACAGGTCGGCCGCCACCACGGCCCCCTGCAGTTCCTAAGGGTTAAACCATAAATCAGTAAGATAGGAAAGTATCGCCAGTAGACCTCGAGCGCCGAAAACCGTACTGGCGATCGGAAAGAAGTGAATGAGATTCCAGTGATGATCTAAGAAATGAGAGTTGAGAAGAGTTTCAAAGATCTTTGTATAGAAAATACAAGTAAGAGCTTAGCATAGGGGCGATAGTTGGGAAGGACAGAGCGGCTTCCATTTTTCGGAATAAGTTGGACATGTGCGTGCTTAAAACACTGAGGGAAAGTTAGCAGCTTCGAGACATAGAGAATATAGTTGAACGAGGCGGTGAGCACGGAAGCCACACTCTCCGCCAAACTGGGGGAGAAATGCCGTCCGAGCCACCCGTCCACCAATCAGGATTTGTCAATACACCGATCAAATGTAATCAGCAAGCAAAGGTGCATAGGACACCTGAGAGAGGAGTAAGGAGGAGGATAAGGGAATGCCAGAATCTGTCCAGGGCTAAGTTGAGGAAAATAGGAGCCTGAAGAGATTTGGCCTCTTTCAGTTAGAGAATTAGCAACAGAACCATCAGATCGAACAAGAGGAGGAAAGACAGATTTAAAGCTGAAGTTGTTAGAGATGTTTTTAAAGAGTCAGAAAGTGATTTGTCGTAGAATTAAGAGGGTTTGGTGCACTGTTTGATGAAAGCTCCGCTTACTCTGTTTGAAGAGTATCCCTGTTAACGATTTCTATTGAATGAAAATTAGCAAGAATTATCGAGAATTTTTCCACTTCCCTGATACGCACCCGTCTCTAGCCTTCTGAATTGCCAGAGAACAAGTGATCGAAACCGGTTGATTTAAGTGCAGGAGTGCAATTTCCCTAGCATCTACCAACATCTCAAAATCTTCGTCGCTTCTTGATTTTTCAAGGAATTCTTTTGTTTTGCAAAGCTGTTTGTAGCACGAGATAAATCAAATTCCTTTGTCTGAAGTATCTTGCTGGTTAAATTAACTTTATGCAAAATGTTGTACCACACTACAAGAGATGCCACAAACGAAAATTTTCCAATTTGTTTGGCAAGTCTTTCAGCTTCAACTCATGAAACATTGCCAAAATTTCCAGTTATCTTGGTATTTTCAACAATATCCATGAGAGCTTCATGCATTTCACTTAGCTCATATCAAAGAGCCAGCAATTCACTGACTCTGCTCTTCCATCTTGTATCGCTGAGAGGTTTGACCGTTAGTGATGGCAAGTGGTACAGGAGTACTTCCCAGTGTTGAGTTGATGTGGAGATAAAAACTTACGAGTTTTGTACTGAGCAGAAGAAAGCCGTAGCACCAAAACAGCACTTAGAAGCGTGCATCATTTACAACTAAATTTAAGGAGTGGGAACTGCATGGTAAATAGAATACTAGTGGGTTCATATCTAAGATGCGTCGCCGTTGAAACGCCTATAAGCCCCTCTCTTCTGTTAATAAGTCCCGGTTATAACCCTTAACCACGGGGGTTTCATTGAAAGACGTCTTTTGAACTTTCCAAGAATGGCTGCAGTCAAACCAGCTCCAGTGGTATCCGAAATAGGAATGAAACTCAAGAAATGTTCTTTGATTTTACAGCTTTTGTCTTTTGTTGTTGAGACAAAACGTATAATGATTGTCATTTGCTCCACATGAGCAACATCTGGTGTGCAATCAAGCACTACAGAAAAATACTTAGCATTATTAACAGCAGACAAAATTTTCTCTTGAATGGCATCACTCAGAAGTTGGATCAATTCATTCTGGATATCTTTGACTAAGTAATAAATGTGAGTCTTTGTCACAAATTATTCTGATATGCTCATGCATGATGGGATCAAACATACTTAAGTACTCAACAAATTTTAGAAAGTTTCCATTTCCACAAGCAAATAAATTATCGTTTGATCCACAAAAAGCTAGGTTTTGTGTTCCAAGCACTCTTACCAGTGCTATTAATCTTTCTACCACTTGGTGCCAGTATTTTTCTTCTCTTATTTTACGCAAATGTTCTTCATCAATAGTTTTATTTTTCTTCAATCTGATTTCGAGTTCTTTCCATTTTTGAAAGCTTGTCATGTGTTCACCGCTTTTTTCATGGCTAGCTAAGATAGCGGATATATTTCTCCAATTATTAACGCCGTTACTACATAGTGTCGAACGTTTTGCAAATTCTGTTGGAGCAGATGAAAAAAAGCAAGCAGCAAAAACAGAACACTGCATTTTTTGTGGTAGAATACATAAGCCATACTCGATGAAGATATTCACCATTTACTAGACGTCTTTTATAGTGAGCTATTGAAAACTTTCTACGGTTGTCATCCAGAGGTAAGTTGAATTCTGAAATCTGTGTGGGTCCATGTTGAACTAAAACTTGACGGAATTCATCATCAAGAACATTCCATGTAGCAGGATCAGTATAGTTCCTATTTCGTTTGTCGACATTCCATATCATTTCCATTTCACTATGTTGATCAGGATGAGAACTTTCTAATGATTTTTCAATTAAAGTAGTAGATAAAGATGGTTTGACCTCGTGTATTTCTTGTGCTTGTGCCTTTGGCCTTGTTATTTGTGTCATTTCCTATCCCCAAGTCAAATCCAATGAAAGTTCAAGTTCCCCAATATTTCTACAAAATGAATAAGTCGAAACCTTATCAAGAAAGCCAAAAAAAAAAAGTAGCAGCTAAATTACAAAAAAACAAGCATTTAGAAAATGTTGCATAAATGCCACACGAGGACTACGCTCCAGGCGCCCCTCAGTCCTTGGCGTCCTAGGCGGTCACCTATAGGTCGCGCCGACCCCGCCCACCCTTCTTCCGAAACAATACAGCCTTTGTTTTAGAAGGGGAAAACCGAAATCCATGCGAATCGCCCCAGTCAGTGATTTTATTGATGGCCAACTGGAGCCGACGCTCAAGGTAAATACACGGGCTACAGAACAAAGCATTAAATCATCGACATAGAGCATTTGATATGCTCGGAATGGAATCCACGATACCAATTATAACGATGGTGAAAGTAAGGCGCCGGAAGACTTGCGCTGGTGAACTCTGACCTTAATATGAAAGAAGGTGGTAACACCGAAGAGCAGCTTTGTAATTGATAGATCGACTGCTAACACTGATGAATAAACCGAGGCAACTTACCTTCGGAGCCCCAAAGAATGTAACTTGAGGAGGATACTAGTTTTCCACGTGGTACGATATGCTTCCCTAGGTCAAAGAATACCGCTAGCACAATGTTACTTGCAGAGAAGGCCTAACGGATATCATGGTCAAGGCGAAGCAAATTGGATGTCAGAATAAGCGTGCAAGCCCTCCAACACAGGAATAAGGCGACCAGTCACCATTTTTCTCTAGCGGCATACAAGTGTGCCAAGTGAGGGAAATAGGCCGTCGGTTATCAGCTACGTGTGGATCCTTACCAGGTTTAGGAAAAGGGATCACATAAGCTGTCGACCATATGGAGGGGAAAGCATTCACCACCTAAAGTCTATTAAACAAATCCAAGAGGAAGGCTGAGCCCGTCGGATGAAGGTGACGGAGCATCATGAATGAGATGCCATCTAGACCAAGGGCACCATCCTTATACTTCGACAGGGCAATCCGATACTCAAACAGGGTAAAAAGATGGTTATAAGGCAAGTCTTCACCCCGTTTGGGGGAGAAATCCGGAGGTGGTGTAGAGTTACGGATTTTTTTGAAAAGTTTCGTTATAGTGAGATACACTAAAGTAGGTTGGAAAACTGTTAGAGTCGATAGTTTCAGAAATAAGTTAAAGCCATATCAAAGTGTAATAGGAGTAGATCTGTTAGAGAGTTTTAAAAATTTTCCGGGGTAACGTTTACATTGTGTCGCGCTGCTCGATTTTTTTTCTTCAAAATCGTTTGTCGATATATCGAATCGCCTAAACCCATTTCCATTTCTATGTAAATATTAAGGCAGGTAAACAAAAGAGCTTGCATTTTAAAAGCTGAAGCCGTGCAAGGAAGTCGGTCTTTTATTGGTCTGCAAAGTTACATTTAAAAATTTGTGTAGTGACTTTTAAATATTAAATTATGTGATTTAATACATATTTGCAATGACAATGCACTTAACAGCATTTTTTAAACAAAATAGCTAAAAAAAAAATTCTATTGTAATGAAGAAAAATTCAAAATAACAACAATGCCCAAGTAAATGAGTATACACTACGATAAAAATTAGTACGTATTACAAGTAATATATATATATATATATATATATATATATATATATATATATATATATATATATATATATATATATAATATAATATATATATATATATATATATATATATATATATATATATATATATATATATATATATATATATTATCACAGATGAATAAGAAAGGATAAGCAACTTTATCATCATAAGAAATGCTTTTGAGTATATTATTAGTGAGGACCTGCTTTTCTTAATTAATTTAGTATTTTTATTATTTTTTATAAGAATAGAGTAATTTTATCAATAATTCAATATTTTTAAATTGTAAAATTATTTAGAATAATTTTAAGAGTTTCTATAATGATATTTAATATTGTAAGTTTATTTTTGAATAATTTTAAGAAAATTGTAAAAAATATTTATAGTAATTTACGAGTAAGCGTTTAAAGAAGAAATGGTATAAAAGAGCGAGCTTTATACATACAATTGTTCATTCTTTGTTCGCCGCTCTTCGTATCAAGACTCTTGACGTGTATTACTTAAGTTTAGTGAGGATTAAAGGGTTTAGAATAACTATTCATTATTTCATTACTACGAAACCTTCCTGGTACAACTTTGGATTTACTGAAGGATAGTAAGAAGAAAAAGGAATAGTAAGGACCTTAGAGAAGACTTCACTTATTCTTGAGGACCAAAAGAAGATTCAAGAGGAAACTTAAGAGGAAAGTAAGGAAGCTCTTATACAACGGCTGAAGCTGCTCGACGGGAATTCAGGAAGACAGAAGTCCGCCAGAAGAATCAAAGCCAGTAACGACCTGGGAAGTGTCACAACCCTAGACAACGACCTCAGAAGAAGGAAGACCACACATCTGTTGGAGGGCCGCGGAGGTACAAGGGACGGACTTATTGTGACATAATTGGGGGCCTGTCCGGGATTGATTAGTGTTACTAGATTGATACACTAGAAATTTTAGAAGCAAAAAAAAACTTTGGCTGGACGTTCTTGTTACGAATTTGCCGTGTAATTGGAAGTGTTGTATAAACTTTGAAAAACTTACTTTAAAGAAATGGATTATAACTTGTTGAGTAAGTTATGTCAAGAGTTAGGTCTGAAGGGTAAAGAGGCCAGAGATTTTATAGCAGAAAGAAGAGCTGCTGAGGCCGCGAGGCGAAAAGATGAGGCCGAAAGGCGAAAAGAAGAAGCCCTGAAAAGAAAAAGAACGAGGGTTACTGGGAGAGTGAGAGCTGAGAGAGAGGCTCTCGAAAAAGAGAAGGAGCGAGCGGAAAAAGAGAAAGAACGAGAGGCTATTGAGAAGAGAGCTGAGAGAGAGGCTCTCGAAAAAGAGAAAGAGCGCGAATACGAGCTCAAGAGAATGGAGCTCGCGTATCAGGCGAGGATAACTTATGATGCCTCGGAAAGTTTTCAAATAAGAGCCAAGGTGCCGAAGCTACCTCTATTTACCGACGGAATGGATGAAATGGGGAACTACCTTGAGCGATATGAACGATCAGAATACAATGAAGCCGAGTCAGATTTTGTTGACACCGCCAAGGACTTTGAAGAAGTTGCCGAAGAAAATGGTGTCGAAGTTAAACAAGAATCTGAGACTTCGAGGAAACAGGAATGGTGCGGAAGAAGCGCCGAGCGTGAGGTCAATCAAGGAGACGCCCACGCGCGAGGAAATATAAAGGGAGCAAACCCACCGGACTGCACAGTCGAGGAAAAAGCTGAATCGGCAGCGTTGGGAATTGAAGTAAAGAATTTAACGGGAGGGGATGAACCTCCGAAAATAGAAGATCCGCGTGATATTTTGAAAATTGACCGAAAGAGTTTGATACGATTACAGAAAGAAGACGTGTCGTTAAATCGGTATAAGGAACAACCAGAATGTAACGAAGTTGATTCAAATTTTGATGTCGATTTAGATTTTGATGACGCCGCCAAGGACTTTGAAGAAGTTGCTGAAGAAAGTAGTGTTAAGACAGAACAAGAATCCGAGACTTCGAGAGTACAAGAAGAGGATCAATGTAGAGTCAAACGAACACTGTCTCCTATTCAGTCAACAGATCACTCAGAAGGAGCTAAACTAGACGCTGAAGAATTGGGAACGGAAAAAGAACCAAGAATCAATTCGACAGAAGTTGTCCTGGATTGGAACGAATCTGATTTGAGTTCAGAATTTAATGAAAAGACCCTGTACTTCGTAACTCCCTTAGTTACAGGAAACTCTGCCCACGTGCTACGTGATGATAAGACAACCGACGGAATGTGTTGTAAAAAGAAATTGCAAGAGAAAGGGTCGGAGTTCGACAGAGTCACCTCTAACGTAGTTGACAGAAATCTTGGAGCCCACAGAAGTATGGGAGAACGTGATCGTAACCACGGCAGTAGAGGAAAAGATGTCACTGAAGAAGCGAACTTTAAAAATTCGCGAAAGAAGCTAGAGATGAACGAAAATCGTCCAGATAATTTGGAAAATAAGATACAGACACTATGCTTATTGGGTGAAGACTATGCTTTGCAGACTTCGGTTTTAAAATATGATGTATCAAAAGAATTGACGATAGAGGGGAAGATGTGGAAAATAAAACTAATGAACCGTGTGATGGAAAGAATGTCCTATCGAAAAAGAAAAGATGTTGTTTAAAAGACAAGATGATCCTTCAACTTAGAGCATCAAGGTGGAACCACATGCAACGATCAAGAGCACTTCGAAACGATAAGACTGAAGAATCGTTAAGAGTTAACATCAAAATGCGAATTCAGATTAAAGGACACAAGAATTTCAAGACGAGAAGATGTAAGGGCGAAATACCTTACCAGAATTCATCTGTAAGTTGTGATGAATATAATGTCCCATCTTCCCTGTATCTTCATCTTAATAAGGGGGATATTATCACAGATGAATCCAGACATAAGAAAGGATAAGCAACTTTATCATCATAAGAAATGCTTTTGAGTATTTCATTAGTGAGGACCTGCTTTTCGTAATTAATTTAGTATTTTTTACCATTCTTTATAAGAAATTCAAGCAATTTTATCATTAATTCAATAATATTTAAGCTGTAAAATTATTTAGAATAATTTTAAGAGTTTCTATAATGATATTTAATATTAAGTTTATTTTTGAATAATTTTAAGTAGTAAATTGTAAAATATTTATAGTTGTTTTACTAGTAAGCGTTTAAAGAAGAAATGGTGTATAAAAGAGCGAGCTTTATACATACAATTGTTCATTCTTGTTCTGTACGTTTTCTATCACATTCCTGATTTTGTGTTACTGTGGTCTGGCGAGGATTAAAGGGAAAGTTTAGAATAACTATTCATTATTTCATCACGAAACCTTCCTGGTACAACTTTGGATTTACTGGAAGGGATAGTAAGAAGAAAAAGGAATAGTAAAAGATGCATAAGAGAAGACCACTTATTCTTGAGGACCAAAAGAAGATTCAAGAGGAAACTTAAGAGGAAAGTAAGGAAGCTCTTATACAACGGCTGAAGCTGCTCGACGGGAAAATTCAGGAAGACAGAAGTCCGCCAGAAGAATCAAAGCCAGTAACGACCTGGGAAGTGTCACAACCCTAGACAACGATCTCAGAAGGAAGACCACACACGGAGGTACCGCGGAGGTACAAGGGACGGACTTATTGTGACATATATATATATATATATATATATATATATATATATATATATATATATATATATATATATATATATATATATATATATTTATATATATATGTTATTATTATATATATATATATATACATATTATACAGCATATAGTATATATAAGAAGATCTCAGGTAAATGTGAAGTAGCTATATATAGTATATATATATATATATATGTATATATATATATATATATATATATATATATAAGAGCAAAGACACATATATATAGATATATAGACAGAGAGTATATCTATATATATATATATATAGCATATATATACATATATATATATATATATATATGTATATATATGGCCAGCCTCTAGAAGAGCTACAATCCATATATCTCTCAAAACTACAATAGCTACAAGGAAAAGGGAATACATTTTGGAATCCTTGTAAATTTTTTAACTAGGAAAAGGTAAAAACAAAACAAAATAAAATAAAAAATTAAACATAAAAATTGGCTATTTGTTTTTGGGGGGAAGCTGGGACATAGTATATATAGCTATATATAGTGCAGTACAGCATAGCAGCATATATATATATATATATATATATATATATATATATATATATATATATAGTATATATATATATATATATATATATATATATATATATATTATTTGTAAAGGTACACCGCAATGTAGGGGCCAGCTTCTCTTCCTCAGGAACAGGGGACGTTTCTTCCATAGCCCCGTGGTGGGTGGGGCGGAGGAACCCCGCGACACCCAAATACCAAAGAGCGGGTTCCGAGACCCTCCCGGAGGGGGAATTAGTCCTTACCCCGTAGTTCCCCCCGGAAGGCCGAGAGACCCCAACTCCTGCCATCGGTGCGGTATACCCTTTGGGTACTCTTTAGTTAAAAAAATAAAATTTAAGAAAGTCTATTTATTTTAACGAGTAACGTATAAAAAGTCTCTAAATAGGCTTTCATTCATATTACTATAATTTATTAACAAAATTTTTAAATTTTTTTTTTTACATTTTCTAAACTAAAATTTTACCAGGATTCCAAAAATGTATTCATTTTCCCTGTAGCTATTGTAGTCTAATGTAAACGCTTCCCATATATATATATATATATATATATATATATAGTTATATATATATATATATAGAAGAGTTATATATATATATATATATATATATATATATATATATATATATATATATATATATATATATATATATATATATATATCGATATCTATCGATATCGATATCGAGAACTCGGCGCGGCCAGAATGTAAACGTTTACCATTTTCAGACCATCTTCCATACTGAGGCTAAGGGTGTTTCAGAGTTAACTCTTGACAAGTAGGAACGAAAGTATAGCTTGCGAGTGCGGCGGTTAAAAAGAGATCTCGCAGCTGCGACCTTGTAAATAATTCTATTATTCATCGTAAATTTTTATGCTTATTTTGAAATTGGAGAAAGTTTTCTCTTTTCACGGTTCGTCTGCGAAAACTCATAAGACCACCAGGGATTGGCTGGCTGAAGATACACGGATGTGGACCTCAATTAATGAAAAGGAACTGAAAGCATCCATCCTCTATAACAAGGAATATTTCAGCACTTGGGAACACAGAGACCGCCGATAGAGAGTGAAAAGCAAGGCAAGGCAACTAGGTGATGATACAGTTTCTTTCAAAATAATTGGGTAGTGACACTCTCACATAGGTGATCGATAAAGGGCCACTGAAAGCAATCCATCACAGACACTGAACAAAGAAATACATCAATACAGGACGAAGTATTGGTATCCAGCCGTTCGTAGGTTGGGAGACATGTGTTAAGACAACCAAATGAGAACGGAATAAGATCAATAAGAATATTGGCATTAGGGGAAATGGACGAGTCTCCCCGTAATGGATAACGAATATTGAAATCCCTTAATGGGAGCACATGCAGGGGTAGTTTGTTAAAGAGAGCGAGTATAGGTTACCAGCACCACAGTCGCAGCTCGACACCACCACTCACGGGCAGAGCCCTACTCAAGGAGAGAGTGTACTCGATTTTACGTTCGAGCAGGACGAAGCCAAGGAGAAATCACATTCAGCCACTCGACCAGTTACAAACCTGGGTCTCTCGCTTAATTGGGCGAGGGCTCTTCCGCTGAGCTACCGGATGTACCCAATCCAATTATGAGCTTAAGCAGGAGATGTAATGTAGGGCCGGGTTGCTAATGTCCTAGCTCTCCTCACATGATCCTACATCAGGCAGCTGCTGAATAGAGACCCTCTTCTACAGGTATTGACTCTGAAGATCGCATTGGAAAAAAAATCCAACCTCCCTCAAGTGGATTCCAAGCTGCAGGCCTCCAATTTGAAATGTTATTGAAACAAAAATTTATCTAAAGAACCGAGTTGAGACTTAACACAAATTTTTTTTAAATTTTTAATTATTATTTGATAGTTTTTGAAAAAAATGAAAAATATTAAATTCTAAGATTTGTCGCAATCTCGAAATCCCATTTTCTTCCTCACTCTCTTCCATTTCCAAACCAACCTCATGCAAGAAATTTCTTTCTTCATTCTAGATGGTGAACATTTACTCAGACTTATTCCTCCTTCTCGTTTTTCACGATTTCCTTCAGATTTTTGCATGAAGGCTTTTGGGAGATGGACTCGGGTGGCTACTGCATGTAGGAGTGCGGTAAGTTGAAGAGGGTTGTGAGGAAATAATTTATGGATGAGAATCCCAGCACCCCCTGTGTCATAAGCACCTTGTTGAGAGGATTTAAGAGGTGGTTGATATTATGGAGGAAAGAAACCACATCCTCAAAGCTGCAGTTCTTGTAGACAAATGCATGTTGGCATGAATGAGTTCTTTTATTAAGGGGCATTTACCATTATGAATGGGTAATATGAACTTAATTATTCGGATAAGCGAGATGTGACAATCGTTTCAATCCGTTTCAGAAAGGCTTCGGTTGGAACCGAAGTGATCTGAAGTTCAGGATCCTGTCGAGGGACAGTGTATCCCGGCGGCATGGGCAAGTCATAGAGAAGAGAAAGCCGTGATGGAGAATTGCAGTATTGGAGGATCCATTGTTCCAATGAGGGAACAGGGATAGGACCTCATGAATGTTAGCTAGCCGCCTCTCCACCTCATCCCCCTCTGCAGCTGTCAACGATAATGGAAAAACAGGGAATTGCGAGGGGAGAGGGCAGGGTCCACGTCTATGGGGCCAAGAAACCCTGATGAGATAATCTCGGGCGAAGTGTCCGCCTGAGGAAACTCGAAAGGACCTAATGAATTAACTGTAACCTATTCTGAGGAGAGAGGTTTTGCAAGCTTCAACAAATAACGGCCCTCCGGTGTGGAACAGAGCTTAGGTGGAGGGGGTAAGCAAGAACAAAAGGGAGAAAGGCGGTGTTGGATCATCTAGAGTAGCCACTGAAGTTCCTCCCGGGACGTCGGGAATGAACTTTCAACCAGGCCAAATCCAAAGGGTCATCCTGTGATTTCAAATCCTGTTGCGATTGTCCTGGGTCAATGGTCAGGGCCCTAATCACGAAGTAACTGGTGGTCAAGGACGTGGAACCATCCAATGTCAATGCTGAAAGAAGTATCAATGGTGATTTCTGGTGATGACAGGGACTCTATGGAGTAAGTTTCCGATCGATTGAAGAGGGGTACTCACCACGTCAGGAGGAAAAGATGCGATTACTGCACCCAAGGAAGTAGGAAGGTCACCCCTGGAAAGCATGGAATCACGAGTGGGGGTGAAAGGCTCCTTTTGAATTTTGTTAATTTGTACATGGATGGGGAGGGTGTTAGACTGATAGAGAATGATAGAGAGTGGAGGGTGTCTTGCTTATTGTAAGCAGATGATTTGGTTTTGTGTGGTGAATCTATGGAAAGTTTGAGAAGATTGATTGGTTTGTCAGGGTATGTAAAAGGGGTTTGAATGTAAATGTAGGTAACAGTAGTGATGGTAGTAGGTAAGGCAAGTCAGCAGTATGAAATCATTCTGGATGGTAGGTAACTAGAACAAGTATCTGAGTTTACATATTTAGTCTATATATTGGATGAAAAGGGAAGAGATGATGCAATTAAATATTTGGTGAATGCAACTGAACCAAGTCTTGGATGCGCTAGAATTTTGCATGAGAGTATGCTGTTACAGGCGTTAATGTATAGTAATGAAACTATGATGTGGAATAAGAGGTATTGATCTAAGGTGCAGTCTGTTCAGATGGATAATCTTAGGGTGTGTTAGGTGAAGTTTGGGAGTTGTGTGATGTGAAGAAAGGATTAAATAAGAGAATAAATAAGTGAATTAAAGTAGTTTGATAATTTGGAAAGAATGACTGGTAGCCGATTGGTGGAGAGGTTGCATTGTTGTATATTGGGAAGCGACCGGTTAGGAGACCTAAGAAAAAATGAATGGAGTTAGTAAAGATGTGTCTGAAGGGATGTGAATTCAATAGCAAAGAAAAGTGGCACATAATAGGAGTAAATGACGGGATTTTGTGATGGCGCATAGTTGAGAGTTTGGCCCAAGGGATAAACCCTGACACTGACCAGATACCTCAGTGGGTGTCTGTCGCTGTGTATGAAGCTCTAGGGTGGATTTTGTTTGCAACGGACTTGCACTTAAGGGTATAGGACTAGGGTTTTCTTTTCGACTTAGCTCATGTTCTTCTTCTTAACTATGTTTCCGGTGCATGTTTGCGGACCTCACCCCAAAATGCGGAGTCGTCGTAAGTATTCTGATTTCGATGATAATATATATAAAAATTCAAACGGTTTTACTATTGTATTTTGTTAAAACATATTTATAACTTTCTACATTTAATTATAAAGTCCTAAAGAAGAGCACTGTAGTTATTTTTACTTACATTTTAAGACAAAAGTCATTTTGTCAATAAAAATACAAAGATAAATTTATTTAGTTTCTAAATAAAAAAAATAAAAACAGAAAACAGAAAGAATCGGCACCGGGGTTTTCATTTATTTCTTATCATGGTTACCTCCAGCAGTTAATTGTTCATCTCACAATACATCATTTATAAAATAAAATCCACCTCTCCGTCAATTTTCCAAACAAAACTGACACTTCTGCATCAGAATTGCGAACCACCCCATCAATTATTTTTCTCCCCGTCTTACCCACTTCCAATGCTCTTTTCACCTATTTTATCATGAAAAGGTCACCAAAGAAACTTTAGACTTTTATAGAACTCCCACTTCTGGCATAATTTCGGGTGTATCATACTACATATTGCGCTATGGCTGTCTGTATATATACTCATTCGCAGTAGCGTTTTTTCCTTTTCTACATTTTTTTTTACAAACCAGTTCGTTCTTAGAATCTGCTCCTGTGCTGCTATTATTTTCCTTTCATCTTCCAGATAATGGTTGTAGTGGATGTTTCGTATGTATCCATATAAATCTGCTCCAGCACTTCCATTCTAAAATATTTCCCACACACATGTTCCTTCTATTTGATTTTCTACATCTGGTACGTCTCTAAATTCTTCTGCTTCAATTTTTTACTCCTTCCAGATAATCCCTCTCTTTTTTTCGTATTTGACGTTGTTGAGGGTTCCTTTGTCAAATGTTCAAATACTCATCTCATAAACTTACTTTTCAACTATATATATATATATATATATATATATATATATATATATATTTGTGTATATATATATATAGTATATATAATAGTTAGTATATATATATAAAGTATATGTTATATATATATATATATATATATAACATATATATATGAGATATATATATATATATATATATATAGTATATATATATATATATATATATATATATATATATATATATATATATAAATTATTTGTGGAACCACCATTCCTCCTCCATTTCTAGGACATAAATCTTCGTTATGCATTGATTTTGCAGATGATTTTATGCGCATGTAGCATTTTTCTAGTTTTTACGTCGCTACCATTGATTTCATGTTGGAACCAATCTATTATATCGAAACTGCACGTGAGAACGGGGACTGCTAGTACTCTTATGGCGATTATTTTATTTCTGGGTTTCAACTCAGATTCTAAAATATTTTTCATTCTTTTGATATATTTTTAGGTTATTTAATTTAATTTAATTCTATTTCATCTGATTCTTCTATTCCTAGGTTTTTATAGGTATTACCTTGTTAGAGTTACCTCACTTCCATATCATTTATCTTTATTTTACCAACCTCTTTATTTTACCAACCCTGTTTTGAGACTTACAAATTCACACTTATCCAACTCAAATTCTATACATCTCTCTCTAGAATATCGCTTCACAACCTCTACATGTTTTTCTGATTCCTTTTTATTCTGAGCATATAATTTTGCCATCCATATAAAAGAGGTGTGATACTTTCTTTGCCTTTTTTTCTCTCATCGAGTTTATCCTATATCCATTTTTCAAATTATTTACTAGTGTGCTTAGGGGGTTGAGATCCAATATAAATAGCAATGGGGAATTAGAGTCCCCCTGAAAGATACCCATTTTTTATTTTCATTTAACCTCTTTCGTACAGTAACATCAGATCTGTCTTCCGTTTCCTTATTGCTCCATCTATGAAGTTTACAAGTAGCTAATTAACATTGTAAATCCTCAATACTTCCTTAATTCACTCATGAGGGACGCTATCATATGCTTTCTTGTAATTGATCCATAACATACTGAGATGTTTCTGTCCTCTTCTACTATTTTCCATTATCATCATGTTTATTAATAACTGATCCTTTGCTCCGTAACTTCCTTTACTGCATCCTTTTTGTTTTTCATTAATTATGTTGTTTACTTCTAGGTGTTTTTTTACCCTTTTCGCCATGACTCCTGTTAGTATTCTGTATATGATTGGTAACTTGGTACACATGTGATAGGACGGTATTTGCTAAGTAATTCCGCTTCCTCATTCTATGGTATTAATGTTGTAATTCCCCTAGTGAGCCATTCTGCGATTTCTTCCTGGTTTTCTATTAGCTTGTTAAAACTTTCTGTTAGAGGTTTTATAAGTAGTTTCAATTTCTTTAGCCATACTTTATGTGCTTGATCTTTCTCTTGTGCTTTCCAACTTCTACACCTTTAAATAGTCCTCTTTACTTCATTTTTTTTGCAATTCTTCCACCTTCCATTGGTATAATTGCTGTTATTTGAGGGTTGTCTACCATTAGCTTTCATAGATCTCCTTGCAAAATCTCTCGATTTCTTCTCTCGGTGGTGGTCTTTTCACTTTAATTGTATCCTTTCTTAATTCTCTATAGAGTTTTGCTGGGTCCTCTCTAAATATTCTATTCTGTTTTTTCATACCTCGGTCTTTTTTTAACCTTTGCAACTAGTATTAGTTTCCTTCTTCCTATTGTATGAAGAAGTGAGTTCCCATTTTCCACCATCTCCATATATATAGTAAGTTCTGTACTTTTCTTCTTGTGATGGCAGCAGTAACTTCTTCATTTTAAAATGCAGATAATATTGATATCTTTCTTCTTAGATTTTCTATTTCTTTATCCAGTCTAATTTTCCAAGGTGGTTTTATTTCTCTTTGTTTAGTTCTTTTTGTTCTTCCCATTTCCCTGGTTTTTACTCCTAATGTGTCAGCTATTGCTCTAGAAGTGGCATAATATAGCAGATTTATTTTTGAAATATCACAATTTGGTGGTATAATCCGGCGTAGCCTTTTGTCAGCAATTTCTGTATATTTATTTAGTGACCAGTAACTACTAATCTTGTTTATTCGTAATCTCTTTTCTACTCTAGATTTATATTTTTCTCTCTATAATGTGACATTTTTATTAGAAATTCTTCTACAATTTCGCTCTGGATATTTGGTCCTTCTTGTGTTTGATTTTGAATTTCGCTAATTAATTTTTGTTTTTAATTCTCCCCTTGGGAGGTGTTTACTTCTTATCCGGGTCTAAACCTTAGACTTAAGGATGAAGGATTTTCTGTTCACCTCCAGCACCCCTGAACCTGGGCCCGAAGTGCGTAGAATGGCACCCCATATTTTCCGCGGAGTTCACATGGATTCCTCCCCAAGGCAGAGACAACTCGCCAAAATCGCTAATTAATCTTTACATGTGCTAGCATGTGTACTTTTAATTGTACTTTATCCTTACTTTTGTAACTGCAATCGGAACATTTAAATAATTTAATATTTCCGTGTATTGACATGTGTTTTTCCAAGTCTCTTTTCCAAACGCATTCATAGCTGCAATCAGAACATTTAAACAATTTAACATTTGCATGTGTCAACAACATGTGTGAATTTAATTGACTTATAAGATTGCATTCATAGCTGCACTCTAAACATTTAAATAATTCAAAATTTGCATGTTTCAACATGTGTGAATTTAACATTCTTTTCTGATTACACTCATAGTTGCACTTCAAACATTTAAATAACTTAGAATTTGCATGCATTAACATATGTAATTTTAAGGAACCTTTTCGCTTACATTCATAGATGCACTCGGAGCATTTAAATAATTTAACATGATCATGTACTAACATGTGTGATTTTAAACTTCCTTTATTATTACATCGGTGGCTGCACTCGGAACATTTAAATAACTTACTGTTTTCATGCGATAACATGTGTCTTCTTAAATTTCCTTTTTCATTACATTCGTAGCTGCAATTAGCGCATTTAAACAATTTAAAATCTGCATGTGAAAGAAGGTGTCGTTGTAAGCTTCCTTTACGATTACATTCATAACTGCAATTAGAGCATTTAAACAATTTAAGATTTCCATGTGAAAGAAGATGTCTTTTTAATTTTGATTTTTGATTACATTCATAATTGCAGTAAGCACATCTTGACTTTCTTTTATTGTGTGACTTCAAAGGATTTTTCAATTCATCTTTGCTTTTAAAATTAAAATTACAAGGAAGTTGTTTCAAATCCTTTTTTTCCATCATTTGGTTACGTCTCCTTGATGTTTGAGGTCCTCTTTTCAAAGAGGTTTTTGCTTTGAGTTTGTCAGCTTTCTCTTCATAGTCCACATCACTAATGAGGGTCTGCACAAAACAAAAATCAAAATAAATACAAAAACTTAAAGTTGTTTAATTCAAAATATTACATAACTATAAATTAAAAAAAATCATTTGTTAAAATATCTTTTAATGTAATTCAAATATATAAATAAAAGTTAATAAGAATTTACAAATGTGATCGCACCTAATAATAAATTTTTTTTTTTTTTTTGAGTGGATGTACGGGATCTCCACAGCACACAAGATGCGGGCCTAGACTGTTAGCAAACTAAACGACAGGGGAAATCCTAACAAACGAAAAGAGGACAAGGGCTGAAGACGATTAGATCTTATAAGATGTTTTCGGCAAGAGGAAGGCAAAAATGCGATCACTACGAAAAATGAGATGATTTCGGATAAGATGTTGCTGAAGCGATGGCTGAAGGGGATAGTTAGCGCGTCAGAGAAAGAACTTGCCTTTTGAAGGGGCGAGATGGGCAACGCAATCCACAAGAGAATGAACGACAGTAAGAGGAAAACTTGAGGGGCAAAATGGGCAGGACGGGGGAACCCCCGCGACATTAAAATCATGGGTGAATTTTGTATGACCAAGACCGCAATCGAGCAAGGACCTACCTCCAGGAGGCGACTCTTCCTACAAGATGAAGACCACCGGCCAAGGACGGGTTTGACATTCCGAAGCTTGGCGCCACGAGCATCCTCCGCCTAACATGACTGCCAGCAGAGAGGAAGCCCCGAGGCAAAGAGATTGGAGAAATCTGTAGCAGGGAAATGCCAGGCGCACAGCAGGAGGAACGGGTAACGGACACTCGACACCCTGTGTGCAGCCCCCCGTTTGGCCTCCCATCGGCCACGTTCGTTGCCAGGAACACCCACATGGGAGGGAACCCAACAGAACACAATGTTGTGGTGCTGCGCTCTGGTAACAAGCAGAGGGACTGTTGAAGTGCACAGACCAACGGGTTACGGGTTGACCGGTCAAGCAACGACTGGAGAGCGCTCCGAGAATCCGAAAGATGGTAATAATTTCCCCATGGGCGAAGGTACTAATCCTGTTCACCGCCATGGACTTGCTATTAGTTCAGCCGAAAAACAGACAAATAGGGTGGAAGGATATGGGATACAGTGATGCCCGGAAACACAGTGAAGCTCCCCTTCTCCGTCTTTGAACCAACGTGTAAACCGCCATACGAGTACGCTATGGACTCCGCGTGAATACAAGGATGCCCTCAACACACGGGTGTGCCTTCCGACTTATGCCAAGACTGGATCCCACTGCGAGAGGCAGGAGGCCGGAGAGACCCACTGTGAAACGGGTAGAGGTACATCAAATTGCATGAACGCTCGCATTGAGGAAGGTCGAGGAAAGCAGAAGAAGTAACAATAACAGCAAATGGCCAATAAGAAGGGTTGGGACGGACGCGCTCTATAGGTGTCAAGGGCGACGAGGTAGGAACCTGAAGACGGATGAACAGCGAGCACATGAACTGCTCCCTCCGCAGGAATAGGGCATCCCCGCCGGCGCTCCACCTCCACTTTCCCTCGGAGAGGCCGGATACGCACCCGTGGCAATTTCTCAGACTTCAGTCTGGAATAGGGTCAAGAAGGCGGAGTAGGCACCTGGAGTCTGCCATTAAATGGCACAACCATAGTCTAGTTTTGCCCGCACCAGCATGATGTAAAGGTGGATCAAATGGGTTTTTTCTGCGCACCCCAAAGTCTTGGAGGTTGAGGTCGGCCGCAGAGGAATCCAAGGAACGGCGGCAATGAGCTGAGAGAGTAAATATGAGAAAGGCAAACTTGAGGCGCGCATCGAGCAACAGACCCAGGAACCGCACCCTTCGGCTCCACACGGATAGGGAGCCATAGGAGACGTAACATTGGAGGCAAAATGTAGGCGACCCCTACGACGAGGAATTTTTCGGAAAAGCACATGGCTTTAGTTTTCACCGTGGAGAATGTAAAGCCACGCGCAGAGCACCAGGAGGAAACCCTATCGATGGCACCTGAAGTCGACGTTCATACAGGGAAGTTTAGCTCCAGAGATGTGCAGGGCAAGATCGTCAACATAGATGGAGCGCGCACTGCGCTCGGGATGGAATGAGCAACACCATTGAACCAAATGCGAAAAGCAAACACGCTCAGACACCCCTGAGGAACACCCTCTTGAAGATAAAAAAGCTCGACAGCGCGGCACCACAACGGAACCTGAAACGAACGGTCCGACAGCAACAACTGAAGCAGGGGAAGTTGCCGCCTAAGTCCCAAAGAGTGGAGGCTCCGCAAAAACCCCAACCTCACGTGCTATCATACGCTTTTTCGAGTCAAAGAAGACGGCCAGGGTCATTTTGTTGGAAGCAAATGATCACGAATGTCGTGATCCACCGAAGGAGAGGATCCTGGGTCGAGCGATGGCGACGAAAACAAATTGGTAGTCCGAGAAGGCATGGAGTTTATCCAAGATAGGATTAAGACCTAAGCTACCAATCCTCTCCATGAGCTTATACATATCACAAGCAAGGAAAATGCCGATGTCTATAGGCACAATGGATCTTCTAGGTTTGGGAATGGAGAAATATATGCAGTAGACAGACAGGGAGGGAAGACCCCCCTCCACCCAATATTCTAATTTATCAAGCGAGAAGGAGGCAGTGGCAGAGGATGACACGACGAAGCGATCTTGAAAGGAGAATGCCGTCAGGGCCAGGCGCTCCATCCCCATAATAATATGAGGGCGGCTAGGAACTCGGCCCTGGTGAATAGCCGGTTGTATGGAAGGTCTGTACCAAGTATAACAGAAAAATCAGGAAACTCTACCCGCAAGCGACTAGAACGAAAGGTTCAGGATAAACGGGAGCCGCTGGAGGGACGCGCAAGTGATACCCAACTCGTCCGCCACTACCCCGGGAGCAGAGATGACATCGAAGGTTTGCGGGCCGTAAGCGTGGATAATAGGCGATCAGCATGGTGTTTTCGTGAATTTTTCGCACTTTTTTATGGACTGATGATACAGGCGTAGAAGAATTAACGGCGGAAGCGTATGTGCGAAAATACTGTTCCCGCGTACGGCGATTAACCGTCCGTAAGCCTTAAACGAAATCAAGTTTGGAAGGTGTGGGAGTCTGTTCATACAGCTTATACAACTTACGCTTTTCACAATTAGCCCGAGCACACTCCTGGTTTCCACCAGGGGGTTGTTGATTTGCGGGTCCCAGATGAACGGGGAATATGCTCCGTCGCCTGAAGGATAACTTCCTGAAAGTAAGTGAAGGAATCCGCCGGCGACGGGAACACGTTAGTTGTAGGAAAGACGGAAAAGTAAGTGGCCTGATGAAAGGAAGACCATTCTGCTGTCGTAGCGCCAGCCAGAAATAGGTGGTAGGCTGCGGATTTGGGCAAAGCGATGGTATCACGATAGGGTAGTGAGTGTCACTACCACAGAGGAAAGACGACCTTTCCCACCCAAAACGACCTAAAAGACAAGATGGAACACAACGAGATGTCACACAGGAAGAAGTGCCGGTATCAAAACGTTCAGAGGAAGGCCCGTGTGGAGACATCCCAATGAAAAATCCTGCAAAATACTCAACAACAACCGGCATTGGGGGACGTAACAGAGTCCTCCCACAAAGGATGGCGGAGGTTAAAGTCACCGAGAACCAACATGGGCGGTGGGAGACACGTGAAAAAATCGACGAGGTCTTCTCTGGGTATATTTACGCTGGGCGCCAGGTCAACCGAGCACAGCGGTAAGCGGCGCGGCAAGGATGGATACGAGCGCCACGGATGCAGCGGCGTAGAGAGTGGATGGGAAGTAAATGGGGACAGACTCGTGAACGCAGGAATCGCTGCCCCACCTTGGTTCGCTACGTTCCACGATTCAGGAAATAAGGGGCTCCCTGTAACTTGAAGGTTGCCAAGGGTCACGGTCACGAAGTTGCACTCCTGTAAACAAACAGCCAAGGGCTATGATCGACAAGTAATCCCTTCGTAATTGGCAAAGTATCCGCGGCAGTTCCATTGGATGAACGTGCCATAAACGGGGAAATAATCAAAGGTCAGGACGATCCGTGACAAAAGTCCCGATGTTTTGGGATGTGGCAGTCTCCTCAGAGGTTAAAGGCGGAAGTCCGTGAGCCGCCGGACGACCCACCGACAGGACCTCAAACCCGGAGGGAGAGGAAGATCACGCAGCAGGGATTTGTGTGGACCCCCCTGTTTACGAGAGGGGTTCCTGGCACTATCAGGAGAGGGCTCGCCAAGAGGCGCGCCAAATCACACTCCACATTTCGAACATCCCTCCCTCCAGACGCACCCCTGCCAGCTTCTTACAAGCCGGGAAGGGGGAGCGCGTCTTTGCAGGAGGCGCCCTACAAAGGCTGGGGAGGGATGGAAGAGGATGACAAGTAAGAAGGGTGTCGGCGGGAGTGAGATGAGACACATCGGATGCAAGTGTATGGCGTCAGCAGTTAAATCTCGGAAGGAGAATGGAACCCGAGGAGAGCCAGGAGGCTCCGTCGACGGGACCGAAGTCAAAGTGGGTGGAGGGGAAGAGGGAGGGAAGACTCCTCCATCCTCCTGCACCCACCAGCAGCCAACCCACCCTCAACACAATCGAAGCGGCGCCACGTCTACCCGAAGGGAGACTGCGAGCGGGCGAGGTGGTCAATCGAATAATCCTCTCGGACCTCCTCGGCGGGACAACAAGTGTCAGCACGTTGACCCCATGGAAGAAGAGTAAGTCCGACAAAGTCCATCGTGGCATCCGAAAAAGTTTCCAGAATCGCTCGAATAGTGCAGAAGCGAAGCGGGCTTTAGGCGGAGTAAGTAGTAATTTATCAGAAGGGGCAGAGGGCGGACCACCTGTCCGAGATCGGCCACGCGGTTTGTCAGCTCGGCAAGCCCGTTTAGGCAGGACAGAGAC
>JABUQX010089803.1:0-12500 GCA_015478945.1 Trachelipus rathkii
CTATCCCATATTTTACAACACAAGCGCGTGGCTTATATCCCATGCAGCATCTACGACTGTAGGTGAACATTACTTCAATTGCATGTAGGGTCAAAATCCAAAGTTGAGGCATCAAAAAAAATAATTCGAGTGTGGTGAGAAATTAAATTCATGAATGTGTAGAGTGTATATGGGCTAGTGTAAGTGTCTATGGCTAGTGTAAGTGCTTCATAAGTGTCATAGTGTGTATGTATGTATCATGTAAGCTGTCTATGTGAGTGTGAGTGTAGTGTCAATCTACGTATGGCTGGACTGTAGTCTGTATGTACTTGTAAGCCGTCGTGTGATGTTGTGTCTGTGTGAGTCTGTGAGCGATTTATGTTAAGACTAGCTGTATCTGCTCGTGGTAGAGTAAGTACAGTGTGAAGATTGTTATACCTAGGTATGTCGTGTATGTTGTGGTAGGTAAAATATAGATATAATAATATATAATATATCACCATTAAAGCAAAGTAGATCGCTATACAAGGTAACAAGCAAGCTTAAACTTATCACTATATACCTTCTCTAATAATCACAGCGAAACATCACATAAGGGATAAGTTATAAGTAAACTATGGAGCGACTATAGTATGCGTAAGTATTAAGATAAGTATTTGAGAACGTACCTATATCTCGCATATAAGATTATTTCCTATCAATGCTACAGTAAGAAATATCATATCAAGCGAAGTATTAATGTCAAAGGTGTATCACGGTAGAGGTGATTAAAGTGACATATGAAGATTAGAAGTGTAGTGGATGTTTCTATATATGAACTTAAATGTATATTAGCTCGAGTACTTTCATGTATCGGTCTCCACATCTAGTTATGTATTCGATATTCGAAATCCAATGTATAACGTTTCCACTGTCGATCTCAAGCACGAAAGAGGAACCTAATAAACACATAAACTACAATTCCATAGAAAATAAATGACTAAAAGGATATAGAAAATTAATAAAATCGTAAAATTTACATGAAAATAATCCAAGATAATCAGCCTAAACTCGCCATTAGTAGCAGAAGTCATTCCTCTTGGGCAATGACAGTCGAGGAGTAAAGATGGTGAGAGCGACCATAGTGAGAGGAATTAAAGGCAGTTCTGAAGGTGGGGGAAGAGCTTCTTCACCAAGGAAAAGAAGACTCGAGTTCGATGACGAAAGCTCGCCAGGTGGAAAAGTTGCCAGAATACAAAATACCGACAATTACGCTGCTAATGATGAATTTTCAGTTCCTTATACACTTATAGCTAAAAGATATAATATAGACTAAATTCAGAAATAAAAGAATGATTATAAGAAGAAATATAAATTCAAGAAGCATATCAATTAAGGCTAAAAATACAAGAGATTAAATATTCGAAGTTATATAAATAGACTTGGAGAATATGAATGAGAGCAAAGCTACGTGCGTATGAAATCGCGCTCCAGACCATTAGATGTCTCTCCATTCTTCCTCTCTCTAGCTTTCGAATTGTTTAACCCTGATCATAAACTCATTCTCTATAAATATTTTACATACTTGTCATTCTCTCTCTGCGCTGCTTTTCTAATTTAACCTCAAAGCTCATATATATTATTATAATTGTATATTAAATTGATATAATTAAATACTTAATATATATATATTATTAATATATATATAATAATATTTATATATATAATATGATATATTAAAATATTATATAATATTATAGTATATTAATTATACATATTATAATAATATAATATTGTAATATTATAATTAGGTTAGATTTATAATATTATAATTTATATAAAAATATTACTAATAATATTATTTTATTAAAAAAGGTTTTTAAAATATTTATATGAAGTTATAGTGTTATTATAATAGATAGTAGACGTATTTTAATATATATTAATAATATTATAATATATAATTATTAATATATATATTAATAAATAATTATATAATATATATATATTATATATATATTATTATAATTATTTTAATTATATTATTACTATATTATTATTTATTATTATAATTATATTAATATATTATTAATTATATTAATATAATTATTATTGATTATTATATATTAATTATTATAATTTATAATTATTAATTAAATTATTATAGTATTATTATAATTATTATATTATTATATTAAGTAATTATTACTTATCTAATTATACTTAAAATGAGCTACGAAAGTTAGTCATATGTACAGATTCAATATCTACTCCTGGGAGTATGTGCGTTAACCACTTTCCAGTGCGACGTTTCATTATTGATCCCCTCCTGATACATATAAATATATGATCTGCGCAGCCGGCGGAGACCCTCACCACGCTAGCGGCTTGAACAGTAACATACACAATCTCTCTGTCTAAATTCTTAATACACTGAAGTAGGTAGTATGGTCGGTAGTATAGCATCTTGTGAGAATATATACTATCTTCTGAGTATTATGACATTAGAATGACCATCTTCGTATAGCAGTCTAAGATGAGGGAGTACAAGGACGAATGCTCAAATTATATAGAGTATCATTGAGCTTGGGAGACGGAGCAGAGATGGAGTGAGGAGAAAATTCTAGCGATGGGAAGTCATGGGACCAGTAGGTGTGTAGTTGGTGTGTGAGTAAGTGATTTTGGCGAGATATGTACGATGTGTGTGTGTGTGTAGCTCATTAGAAAATTATTGAAGGTCAGGGTAAACGAGGGTCAGAATATCAAGGCCAAAAAAAGCTACAAGGCCAAAAATAGCAATGGCAAAATTGACCCAGGGAAGGACCAAAGGGGCCAAAAAATAGGGGCAAATACGCCGCCCAACGGCGCAGCTCTCGCTCCCCGTCCGCCGCTACCCCCTTCCCCCGAAGGCGGCACAAAAAGGTCAAAGGCCAAAAAGGTCAACCAAAAATTAGGCTGGGCCAAAATTGACCCATGGAAGACCAAAGTGGCCAAAAAATTAGGGTGCCCAAAAAATAGGGTTTCTCAAAAATTAAGGGTTGCCAAAACGGTCAAGCCGAAATAAAGGTCTAAGCCGAGAACACAGGTCCACGCGCAAACCAGCCTCCAACGGCAGCCCGCTAAACCCCCAATTCTGTGGCTAAAAAAATGTCGGATTGGGCCCAATATTTTAAGGGGGAAAAAATGCCTAGGGTATAAGGTCATGGTGGGAAAAGAGAGCGTGTGCAATATCTCGTTGTAGGCTATCGGCTTCCATTGCTACCTCTAGAAAAAAATACCTTCGTCGCTCTAGGACCTGAAGGGCGGTAATATTCCCGCCCAAAGCGTCCCTGAGAGCCCTCTCAAGCCAACACAAAGGAGCGCACGTCTGGGATATATAATATATATATATATATATATATATATAATATATATATATAAATATATAATATATATAAATATATATATATAATTATTATTATATATAATATAATATAATATAATATAATTATATATATATATATAATTTAAGTATAGTATTAATTACTAGTAATTAAAGTACATTCTGCATATGTAAATTTAAACGAAGTAAATATAGGGCAACATGCTAGTAAAGACTTTATCTAGGCAGAGTTTTTTTGTGACGTTTCGCCCATCAATATAATAATTATTAGAAGTCGGTATGTTGTCAATGTAGCATTGGGTCGAGTAGTGGGAGACGATCATTTAAGCTTGTCACTTATTCTCAACTCAGTCTAACTCATCATGCAATCGACTGGTTTCTTTAAACACTCACAGTATCATTCGTTCGCTCGGCTACTCATCCAGCACTCTAGCAGCATCTATAGATATCTAAGGTCAGAGTTCAATATTAGAAGTGCAGGATGGATTATCCGAGCTTAATGATTATAGTAAAAGAGATTCTTATTAGAAAAGTATAAATTATAATTAAAGAAGGATATATATATTACTATTAGTATTATTACTTTTATTTTACAATACTATACTATTAAGTATTATATATATATATATATATATAATATATTAATATATATTATATTATTATATCATAGTATATAATTTTCATATACTAATATTGATCAAGTTCACCGACGCGTACCATCAGGTCTATGATGGCGCTGCTATTCATGAGAGTGGAATTTTCTAGTAATTCTACCTCAGATCTTAAGCTAGAATTCGAAACCCACGACCCTGCGTGCGAACTCCGTCGCTCTACCAGTTGAGGTAATAGGTATATAATATATAAATATAAGTTATATATATATATAATATATATAAATATATAATATATATTATATATATATTTAAATATATATCAAATATAAATATAGAATATTATATATATAATAATAAATAAATATATATTATATTATATATATTATTTTGTAAATATAGCTATGATCGCTTTTAGGGGATAATTTATTTGATAACAATTTGGATGCTATAATTATTTTGTTAACGTTTAATTATTTAATTGAAAATACACATATTAAACCAATAGAATACCATAAATAATAATACAGCTTTCGTTCCCCGGATTTGGGTTCTTGGAACTTCTCAAGTAAGTAAATCTCTTTGTCGAGTCTGAAGAATTCTTTGATGTTGATTTCCAGAAATTTAATTTTGGTTGTTATTCTTTTTAGTTTTTTAATAGTATGTTGTCAATACCATTAATGCATTTTGGATATAATCTAATTTTACTTCGCCTTCCCGAAGTTGTAATTTTGTATTTTTTATGCAGTAGGATTCTGTCAATCTTCTTTTTGTTGTCTTTTTATATATTACTTAATGTGTTGTTCTTTCTATGTCAATACTATGATTTGCCGATGTTCTATGGGCATTGAGAGCCGAATTTGCTATTGCCTTTCTGCCAATCACTACGATGTTGCCTAGGTCTTCTCTCAAAATCATTCCTTTCACCAACGAAACTAAATCACAGAATTTTTGCATGGGATTCGTAATAATGCCATTGGAGTGCAGTTTTTTTTCTATGTTTCTTCCTATGTGTAGGAATCTTTTGAATGGTAGAAGTAATAATCAGATGATGTATAGTAATTCGGGGGGGTTTGTTTGGTAAAATGTTTTGTGTTTATACTGTGTGTTTGGGGAAGGGGAGGTAAGATTTTTGAGATGTGTTGTTTTTGTTCTGGTTATAATATTCCTTTTTTTGCTTTGTTTGAGGGATTGTATTAATGATATAATAAGGGTATTAAATTTTTTTTTGAAAAGTGGAAGTAGAAAGAGTTTTATTTCTTCAATTTTTGTAAAGGGTGAATGTAACAAGCTAATGACGGAGTGCTGGAAGAAAATAGAGAGTGCCCCAATATGAATATACCCTCCCCCTATTTTTTCTAAGTAAACAACTTTGTTGTTAGAGTTTCTATACGTGAGGACATAAAAACCAGTGACTAATTGGCGGATTAGCAAAGGATGGGTTTTCCCTGTATTTGTAATAATCTGGTAACAAGAACCAAGTGCTAAACTTTATAATTAGCAGAACAATGAAGACTTAACGCAGTGACTTCTATATTACATAAGCGGAGGCGTCGTTAATTTAGTACGTACACTACTAGATCCTAAAAGTCAAAAAATTACAAGCATAACATGGAAGTGCGTTAAGTAACACTATTAGATTTACTATTCCAATAAAAATCTCCAGAGCTTCTCAAATCCAAAGTACTAAAATACTTATACCAAGAAATAATTTGGAATTTCATAAAGAGTAACCGAATCCCCTATAAATTGACAATCCTCTAATGGATAAAATCTTCAAACACATCAAAATAGAAGAATATTTAACTTCTTCTAATACTTCCAATCGACAAACAAAAGAATCACTTTTCACCTTTAACCTCCGGATATGTATAATCGAGTCTCAATAATAACTACAACCTCACGGAAAGCAACGACAGAGAGGAAAATAGTTCCTCGATTAATTATTAGATTACTAATGTTTTATATCCTGAGTTGAATACTGAAAATACTGACCTATCACATTCTCTATATCCAAGTTAAACAACATATATCAACCCCATCTCTGCCTCGCTGATAAAACTAACAGGGCAAATTTAGTATTAAACACTAATATATATCATTTATACCATAATTCAGAAGGATTATATCGGTAGGATTGCTCGATAATCAAATTACCAATTCTACATCGAAAGCAAGATTGAATACCTACTACCACATTAGTAAAACATAGATAATATATAAAAAACCGCACCTCAAATGCAAGATTCTACATAATCCCTATTGCAAATAAATATTAGTGGAAAAATTATGATTATTAACAGTATGAGTTAGAAATACGTAAATGATATAGTATTTGAGATATAAGTATATATAGTACTATAAGTCAATACTCCTGATAATTATGAGACTTTAGACAGTAAGCAACTAGATAAATTTCGAAGTATACTCTACCATCATTGACTACTAATATGAAAACTATCTATCACGCAAAAATCATATCAGTAGTATTATGATAACATATAGATATATAACATACACCACTAACAATTAATAATTCTATATGAGTAACCACCCAAAAAAAGAATAGATTATAGTTGAGTCTCCTGCATAAATACCACTAAAATATTATACCTAACAACCTACGTGAGTAAAAGCGTAAGTTATATAATTAAGATAATACACACAATAATATACAAATGAGTAGAATAAAAAATTCTTATAAGATATATAACTAGAAACAAGAACATATAACGTCAACTCAATAAATTAATATTTTCTACGTTATAACAACATCTAAAATATAAGTATAATTATTTTATATTCAAGAGATTCATATACTATACTTTATTGGCAGTAACATAGTAAAGATATTATATAATATATATAAATGGAGTATGAGAAACGTTCGTCACATCTTTTAAATATTTCATTTCAGGAAGTTTTTCTTATAATTTGGTGATTATTATAGGTTAGGGTAACTATTGTAATTAGTGTATAGTTCTATAAGTTAACTATTACCAGTTAGTAGCGTAGGTATTATTAACATTACAACTAATCGTAATACTCTAGACCTAGCTTATCCATTAATCCTAACCTACTAAATAGCGTACAACATACTAGCTATACCTCTACCACCTAACATGCAAACTAAAGAAAACATACCTTAAACTAGAAATATAATGAGTGATTAATATATATATTCATCATATATATAAATAATAATATCAAATATCTATAATATAATATATGTATAATAATATTATATTAAATTAATAATATATATCAAATATATAAAATATATATTATATATAAATTTATAATATTTATTAATAATATATTAAATATATTAAATATTAATATATATATTATATTATCTATATCTATATAAATATACTATATATAATATATATATATATTAATACTATATTTATATATAAAACATATTACACCGTGCCAACCGAAGCTAGAGACTAGAGATTCACGACACGGCCAAGTATATGTACTAGAGGAGTTCAGAAATCATAGTTTCTCAATATCCTAGTAGTAAATTACCTTAAGTAAAAGTATTCCCCTCATGCATATATAATTAGGTACATGCCCGTGTAGTAGTGTGTAAATACTTCAACTAAATGTAATAATATATATTAAGCATAGATAATTATTAATTAATATATATATATAGATGAGAGTAAGAAAGAGAGATAGAACTACTCGAGCTACGTAACATACTCGTAACATACTGACCCATAGGATTACGACGTACAAGTCTGCCTAAACAGCAAAAAAAATACTAATCTAGATACACAATCTTAATAATTTAACTATATATATATATATATAATATATATTAATTAATATATATATTTAATATTATACTATATATATATTAAATATATACATAGTTATATAATATAATAAATATATATTAATATAATATAAAGTGTCATCATTTAACATACGACTCCAACCCGTATTCGGTATTATCCATTAGCTATATAAACTACTCGTGCTCCTGTCGGATATTTTACATGATAATACTATCTGAGCCGTCCGCCAGTCCAAAATTTTCTTATACGAATTGAAAAGAGAGAAGAGTAGATAAGAGAGAGAGAGTGAGAGGAAGAGAGAGGAGAGAGAGAGAAGAGGAAGAGAGAGAGGAGAGAGAGGAGAGAGAAGGATCATAGAAAGCTTCCTGAAACTTTAGCTGCTCAGTTTTATATATCATGTGAAATTTCACTGAGAGAATACATAGTTGGAATCGAAAGATTCATCGTTAAGAAGTATAACTATTTAACCATAAAAAAAACTAAAACTTCACAGTTGAGATATTTGACCCACTATATTACGCAACCTTTCCATATAACGCGTACCACCTCCATCATATATAATCTTCTCGTGCGTTATCAAGCCAGGCCAAAATTATATAATGCATCAAAGATAAAATATTTTCACACTTTTGTTGTAAATTTTTATGTAAACAGGGTCTTCAGTGTAATATGGTAAAACTGAACAATATTCTATCGATCTAAAATGAATAATTTATATAAGGTTAATAATTGATATTTAATTAAAATATTAAACTGTTATTATATTATAAATATATATATCATATACTACTATTTATATATAATATAATATATATATATATATATATATAATTATATATATATATATCTAATATATAATTATATATATAATATATTATATATAATATATTATAAATATATATATCCCAGACTAGCGCTTCACCTGATGTGTGAAGGCTCTCAGGACCGCTTTGCGGGATATACGCCCTTCAGCGCCTAGAGCGACGAAGTATTTTTTTCTATAGAAGGTAGATGAACGCCATTAGTAAGAAACGAAGGCACACGCTCTCTTTTACCCACCTACTGGATGACCCTAGGCCCTCTTTACCACCTAAAAATTGGTAATCCTGATTTTTTTAGCCCATTTTTTACCTGCCCTGACTCTTTTTGTGCCTTGACCTTTTTGGTAAACTTTTTGGCCTTGACTTTATTTGCACCAATTTTTTGCAACCCTAATGTTGGCAACCAATTTTTTGGCCAACTTTTGGTCTTCATGGGTCAAATTTTGCCCACGCTAATTTTGGCCTTGATGTTTAACTGAAAAAATACGTTAAATGAATATTTGCGGTTTTGTTTTTACTTTTCAATCATTTTAAATGAAATTTTCAGAGTAGATATAATTGCTGAGTTGCAAAACTTTGATTTAGTTTTTTTTTTTTTGTTTTTTTTTTATTATTCTATTGATTATTTTTTTTATTGGTTTTTGTCAGCCTCCCGTCAAGTTATTGAATGGCCAAATTGAGATTTGAATAGAACCTCGCAGGCCCAAAATTTAGTTATTTTATGCGTGAGCCGAGAGACGCAGAGCTCTTTGTCATCTTGCATACCAGTTGGGGTGGGTCCCCCCCCCCCCTTACTCGTGTTAATACTTCTCCCAAATACTAAGAAAACTCCATTTGTATAGATTTTGTTTTTCACTTTTTCACATTATCTGGCAGATGGTCGAAAATTTTTCAAAATTTAATATTGGCTAAAGTATTTTTACCGTTTATCTGATATTTATGAAATAAGTGGTAGAGGATGTGTGGAGTTAGTGTCTTTGTGCCCCAAGTAGTAGAAGAGGCGAGGAAGAAAGCTCATTGTTCTATTGCAGCAAATTTTTAGGTGCACGACATGGGAAAGATATTTGCCGATAGTCTAAAGTTTCAATGCAGGTTATGTGAGAGAACCGAATTAACTGATGGTAATTTTCTCAATGCGATGCGAAACAATGCTTAAATCTGACGATAGGAACACGTCGTGTGCAAAATACAATCAGAAAGTCGAGAGAGTGTATCGTTTACATATTAAATAGCGAGAGCTTCTAGGCGAGGGAGATTGTTACTGTTCTTGGGCTATCAATTCGTAGTATGGAAACGGTGGAGTATCACTGAAAAAATTCACACGGTGGTGGTGGCAACGAATGGATGTCTAGAGCATCGAGGAGGCAGAGAGGGAAGAGGAGACGAACGAGAGGGTTCCCCTTGATCCTATTGTAAAGGATGCGTTTGGAGTCTTTTGTGAGGCGAATCTACAACAGGAGAGTTTGAGAGATTGGTAGAGAGATTTGGTAGGGTTGTAAAAGGAGGGTTTGAAAGTAAGCATGTAGATAACGAGTAAGGTTATGGCTGGCAGTCGGAGGACCACGTCCATCTGGTGTGACATGCTTATCGCTTAACGTATGGTTTGTCAGCACCTAGAAAACGGACAGTAGTCTGCAGTTAAATATTGTAGGATATATACATCTTGATGAAAGGATGGCACATGATCGCAGATCCGTTCCTGTACGGAAAGTCAGAAACTAGGTCAAGGCATAGGTTATTGGTGCCAATTGAGAACTCCCTTGTTGGACTGCTAAAGGGGACTAAGTTCAGTTGTGCGCTAGGATTATTGCTGTACCCCTTTGATTTTGTGCCTAATGATATAGTAGTGCGAATCGGATGGTTCACTGTAATAAGAGAGATATTAAAGCCTAAATGTTACAAAATAATAAACACGCGAATTTTAAATAACTCTAAGGGACCACGTGTATGTTGTGAAGAAGTTGATAAAATGAGG
Source organism: Trachelipus rathkii (assembly GCA_015478945.1). Classification (NCBI taxonomy): domain Eukaryota; kingdom Metazoa; phylum Arthropoda; class Malacostraca; order Isopoda; family Trachelipodidae; genus Trachelipus; species Trachelipus rathkii. The sequence goes on from JABUQX010089803.1 coordinate 10,557, forward strand.
AATGAACGGCTATTGGAGTTCGACGTGCGGTAATGAAGAAAGGGGTAAGAGTGAGAAGAAAATAGTAATGAAGGAGACGGTGATTACGGTTCTGGTCATCGCTACCAAAAGAATGGTCCTAGAGATTAGAGATCGGTTGAAATTAAACGCATATAGTAAGAGGCGACGTGAGTAGTGACTGAGTTAATTAAATCGAACGTCGATTGCAATGTGAGATACGAGGAAGAACGAGTAGACGTGGCACTTGGGAGAGGTAGCGAGTAAAGAGCGCGAGGAGGTAGGAAGATACATCTGTGAGTAAAATTATGCAGAGGAGAGAATAAGGTGACACAACTAATAGTGAACATGCATAATACGCAAAATAATATGTTTTGTAATAATTGTATAGATAGGATGGAATAATATAATTAATAATGGTAGTAATGATAATAATGTCTCAGAAGTAACATAATAATAATAATTCTCTGAGTTTTATTCGTTTATTATATTCTGATCAGGAATAGATATAACCAAAGTGAGGGTCCATCATACCATCTGAGAGCGAAGTCCCGTTGAAACTAACTAGAGGTGGAAAGTATATTTCCTGACTGCGTACAGTTCAATCACTAAAGTAATAATTGGGGGATAGGTAAGCGTCGTGGCCCTATTACTTATCGACCCGCTTCAATCATTCTTATACTACTTATACTATTATATTTATACTTAGTTATAGTCCCGGATGCATATGATATGCACCTTATCCCCAGTCATTAGGGAAGAAATGTGTAGGGAGAGATTATTAAATTATTAATAGTATATATATATATATAATATATTATTAATATATATATATATATAAATAAATTAAATATATATATATATAAATATTATTAATAATATCAATATATAGATAACGTAATAAATTTATGATAATATATATGTAATATATATAATATATATAGTATATTATAATATATATATTATATAAAATAATTTATAGAGAATATATTTAAATATATAGTATATATATATATATTAGTATAATTATTAATATTATATATTATATGTGATATGCAGGTTATTCTATAAAGTATCATTACGTATGGTATGTACATGTATCTATGATTACATTATTATTATTAACTTTAACTTATGTCGACTTAACGTAATGAGGAACGAAGATCTGCGAAGAGTAAGCTGATGTACTTGTAAATTGATGAGAGCAATTCTATAGAGGTAGAATAAAAAATAAAAAAAAAAAAAAGGAAGGCCAGCCAGTATTGTATTTGTTGTGAGTAGAGAGAGAAAGAGAGAGAGAGAGAGAGAGAGAGCCACTTTGTCTGCCGCCCCACATTCAGCAGGTATTTGGTAGTATTTTCAGGTTGATGAATTTTTTTTAATTTTAAGCGGTTTTATTCATTTAAATAAGAGTAATTTCTGATATTTTTATTTAAATGGGGGTATTTAGAGTGGTGATGGGTGGTGGAGTTAGGTGTTTTATTTTTTTAAAAATTTTGTTACTCCCCATCCCCCCCCCCCTCTAGCTAGTGATTATGAAACGAAATAAATGGAAATGTAATGTATTGAATTTGTCTTGATTATTTTAAGCACTTTTGAAAACATTAATTAGTATGATTATTTTTATTTATTTTTATATTGTGATTGTATTTGTATTAGTCTTCAGTGAGGGAGGATGCGGGAGGGGGCGAGCGGGGTGGAGATACGTTAGATTGACAATCCGAAAACCGACACACCGTGGAAAACCCCCCCATTTTTGATAATATATATAATATTATATAATATATTTAGATTTAATAATGATAATAATATATATATTATATAATAATATATTTATATAATATTATATATTATATAATATAGATTATTACTAGCACCACACATCACATAAACAGAATACATAGTCACTCACACAGGGGAGGGACTGATTCTCACACTTAAGCTTAC
>JABUQX010089804.1:10000-16331 GCA_015478945.1 Trachelipus rathkii
ACTTAAATAAATTACATTACTTTTGATTATTATTTCTTAATTCACAAAAAGAATAATAATTCTGAAATTCCTTAAAGTTTATGCTCATGGAGTGCAAAAGTAATATTATCAAAATATTTTGTTAAAATTTTTCCGTTTCTTTATTATAAATATGAAAGTTAAAGTGTTAAAGATCGTGGAAAAAATGAAACAAATTTCCAAAAGCTTTTTTTACATGGAATAGAGAGGGAAGATGGGTACCTAAGGAAATTCAAACCAAATAATATTTTTGACAATTTGACAAGTAATTGGGGCGGACGATTAAATATAATGGAATTAAAAATAATGATTTGAATATAAAAGGAAAAAAATCAAATAAAACACGAAATAAAATGTATTAAAATTAAAATATGGTTAAACAGGAAACACATAATGTCATTTACTATGAATTTCCCATTATAAAAGTTGAAGGAAAGCACCATGTTTTCTAGGAGGTTACTAATTCAAATTTCCCTATTAATAATTAATTATTATTGATAGCAAGTTGTTGGATACAGGGGTAGCCATGGAGGTTCTCAAGGGGACCCATATCATTTACACCAGGGGTGGCCAACCCGTGGCGCATGCGCCAGACACGCCCTTTCAAAGTTATCGGCCACTAACCCCCACCCCAAGTAAATCACTTTACATTTCTGTGTCAAAAATTATGGTGGGATAAAAAATGTTTAACGGACTTAGGAAGTCGAATTATTTAAGTTATTTAATCAGAAGGATATTGATATAAATAGAGCAGACAAATTTAATCTTAATGAAGATAAAAAAAAAATTAAAGAATTATTCGAAAAAAAAAATTGAAACCGAAAAATGAATAAATGAAATGGATAAATTAAAAAATTAAATATGAAATGAATATAACAATAATTAAATAAAATGAATATAAATATTTCTACAGAAATTAAGTAAATAAAACTATTATATATATATATATATATATATATATATATCTATATATCACACATAAATATATATATATATAGCAGTTATATATATATGTGGTTAAGTTGTTGCTATTATATTGGTTAAGCAGTTGCTATTATATATATGATATATGCTATATAAAGAAAGAGTTGGAGCAGTTAGATATATATATATATATATATATATTATATATTTATATTATACATATATTATGCGCATATATTACAAAGTGGAAGAGTATGAGCATATATATATATATATATATATATATATATATATATATATATAATATATATATATATATATATATATATATATATATATATAGTAACATACACATAACAAGGATTACCAATCAGAGAGCAGTATTTCTATAACGTCACTAGACCCATCCCCTTTTGCTATGACGTCACTTGATAGCCAATTAGAGCGGTATTTTTTATGACGTTCTAGAGGCCCAATCAGCGATTGGTATTTTTATGACATCATGACAAATAATTACACGTCACAGAGGACCCAATGAGAACTCTGAATGATGTCATTATTGTGATGACGTCATATTTTAATTTTGGTGATTGTTTGATGACAGACAGACAGACACACGCACACACAATGAGAGCTAATGAATGACTTCATCATATTGATAACATAATATTTTAGTTTATATTATTTGGTTTGGTTGCTGTTGTTTGATTACGCGCGCGCACACACCACACATACACTATATATATATATATATATATATATATATATATTATATATATTTATATATAAAGAGAATATATATATATATTATATATATATATATATATATATATATATATATATATATATATATATATATATATATATATATATTTCTATCCCTCTCCCACAACCTCTATAGAGGGACACACTGCTTCCAGGTAGCCGGTCATGCCACTGGGCGGTTCCACAGGTCGAGGAGAGAGGATAATATAGAAAGTGAGTTTCAGACCGTCGAGGGGGTATTTAATCTCAGAAGGAGGTGCTCTATTGTATCTTGAGAATTGTAGCATCTGGTGCAAGTGGGGGAGGTGACGTTGTCTAGTTTAAATCTATGTTTATATTGCATGAGTCTCGGGTGGTGACCTGATCTGCGCCGAGCGAGGTCCTTTTAGCCTCTTCTGGACAGCGTTTCTTCTCTAGGGGAAAGTTTTGGGGGGGGGTATTTAATAAAGTTATTTGGGCGGTTTTGAAGGTAGTGTTGTTAGGTGGGTATGGACATGTGAAGTCCATGGCCTATTGGGAAGGGAATTATATTTTAAGTGTTGTAGTAGAATTGTGGTGGTGAAGAAGGGGGTGATTTTAGTCTTTGTCGAGGGGGATTGGAGAGAATTTGGTGACAAGGGTGGGTTGGGTTATGGGTCTTCTGATAGAATTGAGTCCCCACCATCTCCAGATGTGTGGAAATGGGGAGGATGGAGGCTTCATCGTGTAAATGTTGGATTGGGGTGCTTTTAGTGCAACCTGTGATAATTCTAAGGGCTGTGTTTTTGGGAGATTTGTAGTTTATTTGTGTTTGATTTTGAGAGTGCTGGGAACCATGCTGGAGAAGCGTAATTTAAGTTTGTTCTAAGAAGTTGCTTATAGATAGTAGTGAGTGTGTGTTTACTGTCGCTGAAGTTGTGTTGGGAAAGGGTTCGGAGGGTGTTTAGTTTTCGTTGAGTTGTGGAAGTGATTTGATTGGTATGGGGAAACGTCATGTGGGTGTCGTAGGTAAGTCCTAGTATTTTTGGGGTTTTGGTTAGAGGGAGGTAATTGTTCAGAGTAATTAAGGGATGGAGGGAGAATTGATGACGGTCAGTGGTTAAAAGCAAGGATAGAGGACTTAAGGGGATGCGGTATTTTGTTGGTGATTAACCAGTTTTCTAAAAAGTGTAGGTATTCTTGGGTATGTTGAGTGGCTGTGTTTACGTCTGGGTGTTGAAAAATGAGGCTAATGTCGTCTCTGCATACGTGATAAGTTTGGTGGAGTGGTGAATTGGGTTGGGTAGGTCCCTGCAGTGAAGTTGAATAAAAATGAGAGAGAATGGCTCCCTGTGGGACGCCGTTTGTAATTTGATAAGTGGAGAGGTTGTTTTTGTATAAGACTTTTGCAAAAACGGTTGGTGAGGAAATTGGAAATCCATTTTGTCATTATTTTCCAAAGGGGAATGGAGGATTTTGAATTAGATGTGTGTGGGGACGGTGTCAAATGCTTTGTCTATATCTATTGCTGTGAGTATAGATCTATGGGAAGGCGATTGGTTGAAGCCATTAATGATGTGTTGTGTGAGGGAGGTGAGGCTGTGGTAGTAGAGTGGTTACTTTTAAACTGTGTTGAGTCTGGAGAGAATAGATTGGGGAACTTTATTTAATATTAATTTCTCTTAGCAATTTACTGATGGAACAAAACAGAGAAATTGGGCGATAGGAGGAGGGGAGTTTCTACCCTTTTTGGTTTGAGTTTAGGATTATGTATGCTTGTTTCCAGATAGGGGGAATGTGTTGAGTTGCCAGGATTTATTGAAGATTTCTGTAATTAGAAGATTGTGTTTTCTCCAAGGTGTTTTATGCAGGGTTGGCAAATGGAGTCTGGGCCTGATGTTGTTGAATTTTTGAGGTCTTAATGGTTTCTGTTATCATGATTGTTGGGAATGGGGGGGTAGGGGGTTGAGGTCTAGTTTGAGTTTTCTGAGTTGTTTGTTTTCCTGTTATCGGGGTGCATTGGTTTTCGGTATCTCTTATGTAATGTTTAATATATATATATATATATATATATATATATATAGTGTTATATAGGTATATATATATATATATATATATATATATATATATATATATAGTATATATATATATATATATATATATATATATATATATATATATATATATATATATAAGGAACGCCTCGTGGCGTAGGAGGTTGACCCGCCGATTCTCATGCGAGAGGACGCTGGTTCAATTCCGCGTAGCAGTTGAGTTTTATCTTCCTGGGGCAAGAATTAAACGACTGCGAACACGTTGGTATCGCTGGTTTGGGATAGCCGGCCTTAAAGGCGGCTCCTGTAGTTTCCCCCGTGTTACCCTCTGTAAAGGAGATAAAGCACGTTAATATAATATATATATATATATATATATATATATATGTTATATGTTATATAAAGATATATATATATATATATATATATATATATATATATAAATATATATATATATTTTTTTTTTTTTTTTTTTTTGGATTTTTTACTTTCCATAGTTTGTTTAAATATACTTATTTATTTAATGTAATTTATTATACTTTAGTATCCCTAATTATTTTTAATTAAATTAAATTAGTTTTGCATTAAAAATAATATATGTACACAATGTTCGAAGCAGGATTTGAACCGTCGTCTGTCGGAATTGGCTATCGTCCCTCTATACCAATGAGCTAAGTCGCCATCCTTTTCATTAATCACCTTTTATAATAGTGGCACGTTAATGACACCCCACATACGAGACCTTTTTACTTTTTGAACTTGCAGATTTATCATCTTATTATCTCTTTCCTCATTATATATATATATATATATATATATATATATATATATAGCAAAGAGAAGAAGTATATAGATATATATATATATATATATATATATATAAATATATATATATATATATATATATATATATATATATATATAGGCTCTTATTTGATTTGAAGGATATAATTTTCAGACGACTCTATCCACTGAGCTAAAGTGGCCAGTCCTTATCTCTCTATTAATAGTTCTACCTTTATAATCAAGGTACGGTCAATTTTGTTAACTCTGTCCAGACCTTTTTCCATTTTTTAAATAGTCATAGTATAGAGTATACATTGTTAGAAGTTGGTATATATAGCAGTAAGCAGAAATAAAAATGTGTATATATATATATATAAGGCTAAGCGTTAAGATATATATATATATATATATATATATATATATATATATATATAGGCTCTATTTATTTGAAGGGGATATAATTTTCAGAGGACTTTCAAACTTTTAAAAGTACCCAGTCCTTATCTCTCTACTAATAGTTCTACCTTATAATCAAGGCACGGTCAATTTTGTTATCTCTTTCGACCTTTTTCCATTTTTTGAACATGCATATAAAGTCGTCTTTTTCTCTTCGCCCTAATTAGACCGTAGAGGATATATAGTATATATATAGAGTATATGGAGTATATATATATATATATATATATATATATATAGTTATATAAAGAGTTATATATATATATATATATATATATATATATATAAAGCTTCATTATTTGAAGAGAATATAATTTTCGGAGCCCTTTCAAACTTGGACCGCATAAAGCTGGTATTACCGTAGGAGCTTAGGTTTCATGCCGCTACGCCCATCATAAGGGGAAGAGCTGAGCTCTTAAACTTGGATATGACCTTAGGTAGGTGGAAAATAAATAGTAGAAAGGCTTCAGCGTAGATTTACAGCCAGAGAAGAGTTCGGTGTCTGAAACGGCTCGTGATGCGGAGTACTGATACTCATCCGGAGCCGGAGTTTAAATCTGTATACAAACATATAATAAACAGAGTAAGGGATCTTAACCTACGTTTTCGAACCTGTAGAACTTGATTTTAAGGGTTTTAGAACCATCAATAGTGTTTGAGCACCCCCAGGAGGGGTTTTTGAAGAAAAAAGAATAAAGGGATACTTGTAAAGGAAAATAAAGCAAGGATGAAGAAGGAATAAGACGGCAACTCTAATGGCTCATGCTGCGGTGCACTACACAGGAGTCGTGACCGGAGCTAGAGTTCAAATCTGTATACAAACTTATAATAAATCTAGTAAGTTATCTTTTCCTGTGTTTTCGGAACCCGTAGAACTTGATTTCAAGGGTTTCAGAACCGTTATGGGTGTCTGAGAGACCCCAGGGTAAGGATTCCCGAAGAAAAAGAAGAATAAAGTACAGAAAACATAGCAGATGGAGTCGGTCCGACTCCTAAGTGAAGGCAGAATATAGCTGGAGAGGGAGGGGAGCCAGAATAGTGCTGGGTGTGAATCAAAACTTGCTTTCGACTAGCGTGATGTATGTTATATCAAACTCTATTCAGTGAAGGCTGCTGATAACGAATACGTTGCTCTTACTGTCCTAATAATGGTGGTAGTGGCAGTAGTTTTTGTAGTAGTATCAGTCTCCATAGATATCCTATTTTGTACTCTAATTCTCTCTCTCTCTCTCTCTCTCTCTATATATATATATATATATATATATATGTTATATATATATATGAAGCGTGGCGCACGAAAACGCGAAAGCGTTTCACACAAATATAAAAAATCGCCAAAACACCCAAACGATCGAAACTTGTAAGCACTG
>JABUQX010089805.1:0-12500 GCA_015478945.1 Trachelipus rathkii
TATACTCATCATATATTTAGTGTGTGTTAATGTGTTTGTACGTTTTGTTGATCAATATTTATAGTCCAATCTATATTACATTATCTCATTCTGGTTATCATTAATGCATCATTCATAAACAATCTTAACCTTTAGTATATTTGTCGCACATTATGTCAAAAATTTGTTCTCCAACAAAATTTTCACTCTAATAATAAATACTAACAAAATAATGTCTAATCGAAATTTTCAAATCGCCTAATCAGATTTTTACTTTCTTATTCATTAGAGAGAGCACGATATTCACCATATAAAATTATTCGTAGTTTAAAATAAGTAAACAACTAAAAAGCTAAATGTGGTAGAAAATACCTTTTTTCTCTTTGTATTTTTTAGTTCTCTACTCTGTGTATGGAAAGAAATATTTTTATTAAATTTGTAATTATAATTATCTTCACTATTTAGCTCAATAATTATAAGTTACCTCGTTATTTATTAATATTTTGATATGTTGGAAATATCAGAGCCGTATTTCTATTTCATTGCTTTATATGTAATCTGGCTTACGGGACGCTTTTTATTCGACGGTGGAGTCGGGAATACATTTTGCGCTCTACAGGGGGCTATGGAAAGGTCCTTTTTTTGTGGGGCTCGGGTTAACTTTAATAATATATTTTAGAAAGTTGCTTATAGTTTTCATATAAAAAGCACCTGAAGTCTTTTAAACTTAGGTTATTACGATTATTTAACATTATAGTATAATATATATAGTACTATATATAATTTTTAATATTATTTATAATAATAGAATCAAGCATGTATAGAGTTCTTTCAAATTATAATATTTCTGGATAAAGAAATTATTTTAGAAAATACAATTGATTTTGAAGAGAAGAGCGATTAGGACATTTTAGCTTTATATTAAATTATTAATATATGTATATATTTTATTATTATATTATATATATATTATATTATGATATTATATATATTATTATAATTATTATATATATGTAGAGAGATAATTAATAATTATATAGGTAGATATGTAATATTAATATTTTATCTGTCCTCTCTCCTATATAACTCACTCAGTTCATTTAATATTTTTATACTATTAAACTTATTATTATTAATTATTATTATTTAAGGAGTTTTAAAGTGTTATTATATTTAAATTATTTATAGTACAGTTGAATCGGTTATTTAATCTAATATGATAGTTGGATTGCTTCTAATACGTGGTTGAGTATATCCGATAATTATTATTTATACAGTCACTAAGTTATATAGTTATTATACATATACTGTAAATATACATATATATTTTGATTCTCTATTTCATTCTTTATAATATTAATTCAATTAAATAAATATTTTATAGAAGGGTTTAAATATTTAATTTTCTTTGAAGATATATTTAGCTGTAAAATAAATAAATATACATTTTAATATTTTTAGACAAATAATATCATTTATTTATATCCTTTTTTGCCTGTCTAAATTTTCGTTTGATATTATCAAAATTTCTATATAACTTTTATGATATTCAACCAACTCGGAAAAGTTGTGGAAGAATTTGCTTTCCGCAATATTTATATATTAAGGCAATGTAAGTGATAAAATTACAAAATATTCCGTAAAGAGATTAAGGTAACAGGAAATATTTTTCATATTTTATTGACTCATTATGTCATATTCTTTGATCAGGAAGTTATGATAGTAGATCATTGGAATTAAAAATAATATTTTTTTCTAATTTTATTTTGTTTGTATTTAAGCCCTTCTTTTATACTATTTAATTTTAGTTTATGTAAATTTACAGTTTAACCCCTAGTTAGATAAAACCAACCCTCCTAGGATTTTTGCACTGAACTTTTTGGCCGGGGTTGTCAGCGCGGTGGTCCGGGGCCCGGGGCCTGGGGCCCCGTTCCTGTTACTAGTAAGTGTTATCAAGGTCTTGCTACTTTGTTCTCCGCTATCATTTTCAACAGGAACAATCTCATACGCGATATGGATTACCCTATTTGCTATCTTTTTTTTGTGTTGTTTTCTTTCCCTCCATTATAGCATCTTTACTTTATAAGCTGTTATTACTTTTATTGATAAAGGAAGTATATAAAAAAAATTCTCAATACTTTTTATAATATTTTTATAAAGTCATCATAATGATGTAACTGTTTATTTACCAACTTGTCATTGGCGAAGTTCATAAAAATATTAATATTCTATACAATTTATACAACTTATTTTTCTTCATAGGTCATGTTTTAAATTTGAATAATAATTTTCACATAGTTTACTAAAACTTTTTTACTATGCATTCAATATACATAAAAATATGATTGAAAATTTAATTTTAATTTTTTGAATGTTTTCTATTTAATTTGAATTGAAATTTACTTAACTTTTGAAATTTAAAATTTTCGAAAATTTTTAGGTTTGTATTTGGCATTTATTTTAAAAGAATACTATTTTCTGTCTAAATACTAAAATTATTTATAGATATAATTTGTAAATAACAATGTAATCTTCTATGAGTTGAAAAACTTCTTTCAGCTAATTAAATCAAACATTATTTTTTTATATAATATTGTTGTTATTTCTACATTATTATGTTATTTATTATATTTATTATATTTATTATTATATATATATATAATCATCTGTCCCTTGCTTTCTCATACTTCTATTGTATATTATTTATATTATTATTATTTATTATATATATTAATATATATATCTCTCTCTTATATATTATATTTTTATAATATATTATCTTTATTATATATTATATTCATATAGTCTATTATTATTATTATTTGATATTTTTATTTAAAGCGTAAAGTTATTTTTTATTTATTTTAATTTATTTTTTTTACTTATCTTATTTATATATTAATTTATTTTTTTTATATTTTTTATATTTTTAACTTATTCATTTTATTATATACTTTACTTTTAGTGTTTGAGTATCTTATATTATTTTTTTTTTTTCTATTTTTTCTTTTTTTATTATGCTTTGTACTAAATATACTTATCTATTTTTTCGTGCATATGTATTTTTTTGAACTCTTTTTCTTTTTTTATTTAGTTTTGTTTTTTTTTTTAGGTTTTTTGTTTTATTCCTTATAGTTGTCTATTTTTATTGTTTTTTCTGCATTGAAATATATGGATAAGATTTTCTTTTTGTATTTGTTATTAAAATCAATTATCATGGTTTTTAACTGTTTGCTTTTTTTTATTATCCTTTTTTTTCTATTTTTGTTCTTTATTTTTTTTTTTTTTTTTTTATTTTTATTCTTTTTTTTTTTTATTATTCATTTTTTTTTTTTTTTTTCTTTTTTTTTCATTTTTTTTTTTTTATATATCTTCTATTTTGAGTTGTGTCTTAGGTCAGGAGTTTTTTTTTATATTTTGTTTATTTTTGATGCGATCTTTAGTAATTATACTTCTACTCTTACGTTTGTTGTATGTATATCGGACTACTCGATCATGGCGAGATATGTTAATTATGGTCACCGCTTATAGCATATATCTCTCGCAGTGTGTGAAGATGTGCGTCGTTGGTCTTAGTCACGATAGAACGTTTTTCATAGTGTAATACTGTGCTTGCTATAACTGAGCACGCACCTATTATCTGGCGCAGAGTCTCCAGTTTTCTCAGTTTGTGTTGATTTGCATATCATTGGTCTGTCAGTTAAGCTTACAGCAACAGTGCTCACACATTGTTACGGTATAAGCATTAGAGGACGGGGTTTAAGCTTTGTCATTGTAGGTGGAGACTATTTTTTGGCTCGTTCATGGGGTGCTACTTTCCAAGTGTTGTTTATTATGTTTCATTCATTGAGCTGTTTGCTTTCGGTTGTTTAACGGTGCTCCGTCCATAGTCGGTCCGTTATTTAATATTTTGTACATATTTTAGCTATCTATTCGTTCGAGCGAATATTCATCTTCGTATGTTTACGTGCGTAATCTTTCGTACTAATGACATGACATCCTTTTTCTTTTTATCTTTTTACTAAAATCGGCTCTCGAATATCGTTTCATGAACCTGCGATATCTGTTGTTTAATCCTTAGATTATGGGTATGTATCCTCAAATATCCTCGTAACTTGCCCTATAATACTTATTCGTGTTCACCTTATGCTTATATTTCCTCATATGTTTATCTGATGGTCATATATCTCTTGACTCTCTCTCTCGCTTTGGTTCCGTTATTTACTTCTTGTATTGTGCGTGTTAGGCTTATATTACGTGTTCTATTGTTAAGTTCTGCGTATATTCGTTGGTTACGTGTATTCTGTTTTTTTTTATGTTTCTCGTGCTCTGATCGTGATCATGTTTTAGTCCTGGGTACACGGGTGGAAGGTGGGGGTTGTGGGTTGGGTATTATCTCGATTAAATTTTTGGTTGTACGGTCACGAGAGTTGTTCGTACGTCTGTCATTCGCCAGCCTTATTATTTCCCATTTTCAGTCCCCCCTTCCCGTTTTGTGTTATGGTTTGTTGTTTTCTCCTGCTTGTACCCGATCAGTCTTCATTGATTAGCGGGGGGTGTGTGGAGTGGCCTGGTTGATTTGGCGTAATCTTGTGATAATGGTGTGTGTTGAGCTGTGAATTGCTGTATTTAACTTTTTTTGTCGGGATTCAGTGGTTTGAGTGTTAATGGGTTGTGTTACCCCTAATGCTGTTTCGTTCATATACAGGCTGTCTCCTCTTAAATGGACTGGGGATCAGATTTGTCAGACGTTGCTATTGAATAGTTTTTTATTTATGTTATCTGTATAATGGATTTCTTTTTTTTTTTTTTTTGTTTTAGTTTGTATTTCTGAGCACGGGTTTTCTGATCTTGTGCGTTAGAGTTATGAAGAATGTATTATTTTTTATTTATTTTATTCATTTTTCAATTTTCATTTTTTTTTTTTATTTTTTCTTTTTTATTTTATTTATTTATCATTGGACATGTTCTTGTTTTTTTATTTTTTTATTCAATTTTTTAATATTCTATACTTTTTTTTACTTTTTTTTTTCTCATCTTTTCTTTTTTTATTCTTTTTTCTTATTTTCTTATTTTTTATTATTTTAATTTATCTTTACTTTTTTTTATTCATTTTTTTTTTATCTTACTTCATTTTTCTTCTCTTTTTTTACTTACTTTTTTTTTTTTTATTATTTTTTTTTTTTCTTTTTTTTGTTTATTTTTTATTATTTTTTTTTTTTTTTTTTTTTTTTTTTTTTTTTTTTTTTTTTCTTTTTTTTTTTTTTTTTTTTTTTTTTTTTTTTTCTTTAATTATTTACTTTAATTCTTTTATTTTCTTTTAATTATTATTTTTTCTTTTATTTTTTTGGTTGTTCTTTTTGAGTCTTATTATATATGTTGTTTTCTTTTTTTTTTTTTTTTCTTTTTTAATTTTTCTTATTTTTTTTTTTTTATTTTTATTATTTTATTCTTTTTTTTTTTTCATTCTGTTGGTCTTTAATTTTTTACTTTTTTTTTCTTTTTTTTTTTTTATTATTTTTCTTTTTATTTTTTGATTTTTTTTTATTCTTATTTTTTTATTATTTTTTTTCTTTTTTTTTTTTTTTTTTTTTTTTTTTTTTTTCTTTTTTTATTTTTTCTTCATATTTTCTTCTTCTTTGTACTTGTTCTCATTTTTTTTTTTCTTTATTTTTTCCTTCTTTTTTTTATTATTTTATTATTTTTATTTTTTTTACTTTTTACTTTTTCTTTTCTTATTTTTCTTATTATTTTTCTTATTATTCTTTTTTATTTTTTATTCTTCTTTTTTTATATTATTCTTATTTTTCTTTCGTGTTATGTCGTGTTAGTCGTGTTTGCCCCTTTCACGACTTTATAACTTTTATTCTCACTGTTTCTGTTCTTGCCTCTTACTGTTTTTTTGTTATTTCTCGCCTTAATTTTTATTTTGTTTTATATTTCTTTTCAATTTTTCAACTGTTTTCTTTTTTTTTTTTACTTTTACATCTTTCTTTAGTACTCATATTTCCTTATCATTTTTTTTATTTATCCTTGTTATTCTTGTTTTTTAGATGGCATTTCTTTTTTTTACTGGCGTTTTAGCTATTTTCTCCTGCTTTTCTCGCTTTTGCTCAACTTTTATAGTATTTTATGTTATTTATTTTTATATTTATTTCTTTGTCCCTTAGAACTATTATATTATCTATTTCTTTATTCTTTATTTTTTCTTCTTTTTTTCACTATTCTTCATTTTATTTTTTTTTTTACTATGGGTCTGATATAGTTTCTTACATTATTTAGTCTTTTTCTTATCTTTTTTTTTCTCATTTATTTCATTGTATGTTTTTTTTTTGTTTAATCTGCTTTTGTTCTCAATGTAATTCTGTTAAACATTTTTATTAGTTCATCTAAGCCTTATTATTACTCTCGTTAGAATATTTAATTGTTTTTCTTATCACTAAAAGTCTATTCTTAGTCTTTCTTTATTTTAGTTTTTCTTATTGCATATCATATATTTTCTTTTCTACTTTTCTTTCTCTCATAGATGTGCAATTCTACTACTATTTTTATTTTCATTAAGATTCGCTGTGCACATTTTTTTTAAACGATTCTTTGTGATATTTTCTGTCATATTTGTACCTAGGATTGCTTTCTTTTCTTTTTTCTTTTTTTTTTTCAAGGAAACTCAAACCAGTATTATTTCTACTTTTTTTTTCATTTTCTGTATTCTTTTTCTTTATTATTTTTTTCCTTTATTTTCTTTTCTTCTTGTTTTTATATTATTTTTTTCTTTGATTTTTATCTTTTTATTTTATTTTTTTATTTTTCTTTCTTTTTTTTAATTTTCTTGTTATTATTTTTTCTTTTATTTTTTTTCTTTATCTTTTTTTTTTATTATTAATTTAAATATTTACTATTTATTATATTTTGATATTATCTATTATATTTGTTAATTATATATATATTTCTTATTTATCTTTTTTCTTTATCTTTTTTTTTTTATCCTTTGTATATACTTTTTTTTTATACTCTCTTCTTAATATATTTTTATTTTTTTATTTCTACTGAAGTTATACCTGCTTTTTCATCGTCATTATTATCAGCTTTCTATTTCATTTATTCTTATTTCTTCCTGCTATTTTGTTTTTTTTCTTTTTTACTTTTTTTTTATTTTATTCTTTTTTTTATACTTTTTTTTATTACATAATCTTATTTTTTCTCTATCTTTATCTATTTATTTTCTTTTGTTTGTTTTATTATTTTTTTTGGTTACCTATTAAAGTTAGTTTTTTTTGTCTTCCAGGTCTGTGGAGTGTCGTTGTCCCTTATATTTTATTACTGGTCGATGTATGTTTAGTTTATTAGTGGGTTCTTGTTAAGTTTGTTATATTCGTTGGTTGTGTACTGATTGTTTTTTTTATATTATGTTTCCGTGTCTCGTATGTGTATATCGTTTTAGATATGTTGGGGCCAGGCGGGGAGGGGTGGGGTGTGGTTGCATTTATTGATTCATCTTTAGGTTGTATGTTAGTTTTTTTCCACGTCTCTGTTTTGTGGTGGCCTTGCTTGTGGCTTGGGGGATCTTCGCGGGTTGCTGCTCCGTGGCAGGCCGTGGGCGGGCTGTCGCTCCGGTGGGTGCACAGGGTCTGGCGGAGGGAGTTCGGTTCAGTATGCGCCTGGCTCCCAGGCGTTAATGTTTCATTTAAGCTTCCCCCCGCCAAGTATGCGTCTGGCTGGCGGTGCCAACGTTTTCTCGTTTTTATTCTTTATGGCTGCCTTTTACGGGGGGCGTTCCGTGGTCAGGTGGGTCCTTTGGGATTCGTCTGGGGGCTTAGTCTGTGCGGCGTGGCAGCGGCTCTGGTGTGCCCCATCGGGGCTGTATTATATGAGGAGGCTCTTCGTTCCATGTCGTTGGCCGCGGCCGCGATTATCGCTGGCTGGTGAGGCGATGTTCGCTGCCACGCGCGCTCGTGGTCTTGTCGCTGCGGCAACACGCGGCTTAGTGATCTCGCCAGGGGGGGTGCAGCTGCTGGAGGCGTGACATGGGGCGCCGGCGTCTAGTTTTGTTCAGTCGCATGTTACAGACTTCCGCTTTGCCATGCCCTTAAGGTCCGGGCTTGGCACGGTCGTGGAATAGTTGGCCGCGCACCGTTTCCCGGCTTTTAACGGGGGGGTGCCACGTTCCCTGGCGCCGACGGCCCCAGCGCGGGTGCTCGCATGTAGTTGGCGTCAGCTTGGGCCGGGGCGACTCCTGGGCGATGACGGCTACAAGACCGCCGACTGTGCAGACTGGTCTCTTCCACGCTAGTGAGGGTGGGCGCGTCTACCCTTTGTCCCCGGCAGCCTTGGCCTTCTGACGAGTTGGAGGGTCTTGCCCCACGGGGGCGAGCGGGCGACTTTTGTGCTTCGTCTTTTCTGGACCGCCTGCCCTGCCATACCGCTACGAGCCACTTCTCTGCTCCGCCTACTCCATTTGGTATGGTTTGGCTCGGCCAGCATCCGGAACCAGCGCCGGGGGGAGTATTGGCTCCGCGAAGATGCCGCGGCTCGGGGGCGAAACGATGTCATGGGTTCTGCCGGGGCACTAGGGGCCCATTGGGTTTTATCACGGGGTCGAGAGTCACCCTCTGGTCCCCCAGTCGCCAGCGCGCGGTCCCCCTGCAGCGCGTGGCCCGGCGGCACTCAACCACTGGCCTTGGCATGTCGGGGTTCCAGTCGCCCCACATCCCGCTGCATACTGGGCTAACCCATTATCCCTTTTGCGTTGTCTTATTTCCACCTTGACTGCCCGCGGCGCAAAACCATGCGCGGTCAACTACGCTTGGTCATCTGGATTATATGCGCGAGGCGTTGCGATCGCCGTCCTCCGGAGCCGCCTAACGCGGCAGGTTCAGGCCTACCGTGGACTGGGTCAGCTGCTCCTCCTGTCGGGCGCTGGGGCTTCGGTGCGGTTGGTGGTCATGGGTTGGTGGGGTATGCCCCTGTCCTTCGCAGTTACTCCCAGGGCTTCATCGACCTGTTCGAAGGGTGCCCGCGCTGGGTGTGCGCGTCGTCATTCTCGCCTGTTTGCGGCGGCTTCGCCTGGCAGCACTCCGGATCGCCATTCCGGCTTTGTGCATCTGTCAATGTGGCCGCGGGGCCTTGACTCTTGGGCTGCGCTGGCAACCATGCCTCCCCCCCTTGTGGGGCCGCCAGGCCTACCACGCACAACGAGGTGCAACGTGTCTTTTCGATTTATTCTCAATGTGGTTCTTCGCTGTGTGCATGGCGGGCCTCATGAGCGCCCCTTAGTCCCTGCCGGACACCCAGGTCTTCGCTCACTTTCATGCCCTTCTGGTAATACCGTTCGATGGTCTTGTGTTGAATAAGTTCCTCTTCGGACCGACCCTCAGGTTGCCAATCCAGTACGCTTTGGCGTCGAGAGACGGAGGAGCGAGCTCCTCGCTCCACTGGCACCTTGTATCCAGAGCTCTTCAACCGCGCGTGGCGGAATTGCGGGACACTTGTTTGATGTCAATGGCCTCAGTGTATCCACTCCCCCCTGCATCCTTATACCAAGCTTCCCTCTGCATAAGTTGTCTCTGCCCACCGGCACGGGGCGGGCTACACTCGAGCGTCCTGGTGGAACTCCAGAGCTCACCCTTCGCTTACCCCAGAACCCTTTCTACATCCAGCTCCAGGGGCCAACCACTTGGGAGACCTAACTGCTACCGCTTCTCAACGGCATTGGAACTTCCACACAGACGATCCTGGCCAGCCTCTCTGTGAACAGCTTGCGCAGCCCATCTGCACTGGCGTCTCTACAGTGCTCTCAAGGCCTCTCCTGGGCGGTCTCTCTTCAAGCACGCCGTGCGTTCTACACGGCCCCCGGGACTTCGTGGCCACTTCTACCCTCACTTTCGCCATGTCCATAGTTGCGCCGGGGAGGCGTGATCATATGGGCTGCTAGGACCCATGCTGGCGGGCAAGTCTGTCTGGCCGGGTCTTTCCTGCTGGGTCAGCTGCGGCACATCTTCCTCGGCCTACTTCCCTGGCGGGGATTGGCCTCTTCGCTTGCTCACCGGGCATGGCCGCGTCTGTTCCGCTGCCTGGTGAGCGTGTTTCGCGGCACGTAATGCCTCTGATACATTCCACGCCTGTGGAGCAAGTATGGTGGTTTTTTAATCCCGCCGGGGGACGGTCACCGTGCCGATCCCATCGACTCAAATACGTCTTCTCATTTCTTTTGCCCCCACTGGCGGTGCATAGAATACCCACATCGGGTTTACACCCTTTCGCTACGCACCGCACCTCCATCCTAATCACTGGCCTACGTCCGGTCGATCCACCGTTTGGCGCACCTACCGATAGCCTGGTCTCCCCGCTCGTCAGGCGCATCAAGTGCGCGTGGCGGGTTTGCTGCTTTCTGGTTGCCGGTGCTTTTGACTGCCCTGCCCTGTGCCTTGGCGGTGCCGCGCTCCACGGGCGTCGGCCCTCCCGATTGTTGGCTCCGCCTGTTGGGGAACGCGTATTAGGCTGACTGGGCGGGGACTGAACTCTGGTGCATATGGGCGGGGTGCCCACGGAGGGGTCTTTCCTCCTTTTCTGGACATGGTGGTCGCTCGTCTCTCCCACTCGTGCATCTCGGCTTTGAGGTGCACGGTCGCGGGTGCCTTGTATTCTTCTTCGCGGCCCAGCCATAGCGGTTTCCTGGCTCTGTGCCTGCCCTCCTTATATCCTCCTTCGGATGCTTGGCGGCCTCCCTCAATCCACGCCACCCGTCCATAGTGCCTTCACTAGGCACTGCGGCAGCTCCGCATACCTGGCTCCGGTTGGTGCTTGTCACTTTAACTTCCTGCCGTCCCATCTCTGGGAGTCTCTCAGCTCAACCACCTCACGTGGCTCCCACTCTTCCAGGTAGTGGATATTCGTGCCGCCGCTCATGAACTTGGCGTCGCCATCAGCCTCGCGGTGCTCAGCGGCCATTGGTTATAACATATGTCGTCAGTTCCGCTGCCTCCTTGTTTGTGGCCGCCGGTTTGCCCGGATTGCAACCCATACCTGCCCGATGCCCCGGCTTTGCCTGCCCTAGCGCTCCCGGGGCATGCCTCCATGCCTCCTGCGCCTGACAGCTGTGTTCTCTTTCCTCTATAACTTTTGCCCATCAGACGGGAGGCCCTGTCCTGTGCACCGCTTGGCTTCTTGGTCCATTCCACTCACTGTGGACGTTCGCATTTTGGCACGACTGTACCGCGATGCCCGGGCTTGTTCGTTCGGCCCTCCTGCCACCCCCCCCGTTTGGCCAGCCGTCTAACATCTTCTTCTCCTCGTTCACTGGTCTGGCGATCCTCCATTGCATCGGCCCAATTATGTGGTCCCCCTGTGGACTGGTGCTGCTGGATGGGACTGGCGCGGGCCTGGTTGCCCCCTTGCCGGGCAGTTGCTGGGTGCTTTTTCCCCCCTTTTTCGCGGGGCTTTCCGCTCTCTGCTTGTGCCCGCCTCCCTACGCACCAGGGGCTGCGCGGGGCACGATTTGTGCCTGCTGTCCAGGGCGGTCTCGGGGGCTGCGCTGCTGTCCTGCCTTCCCCTGGTTTGGGGCCTGTGTCCTCGCCCCTGGCTCCCCGCGTTTCTGCTGTGGGTGCGGGCTCCAGGTTTCCGCCTGCGGGGTTGAATGCTCGTCAGGAGGGCGCCGTCTGTTTGTGGCCCTTTGTGGCTTTCTCGCTTGCTTTGCCCTGGGCTGCGTCTGCATTTGGCGCTCCTGGTCTCGCGGTCGCTTGCTGCTTTTCCGCGGGCCCCGCGTGCTTGTTGCAGTGATTGCTCTTGCCTTTGCTGGCATTCTGTGGACTGGGGTCCCAGCTTACCTGCCCTGGCCGTGCTGTGGATCCAATGCGCCTGCGCGCGTGAGTAGCCACGGGCCCCTTCTATGTATTGCGCGCTTTAGTGGCCAGCTACTGGTACTTCGGCAGCGGGATTACTGAAGCTTACGCTCTCCATTCGTTTCTGGCAGTCTGCTTTGCGGACCCTCTGGCTGACACCGCAGTTTTCCTAGACACGGGCGTGTCCCCGATCACAGTGGGCTGCAGTGCCCAGGGGTTCGGACCCCCCTAATCTCCTCTCCTCTCCTCTCACTGACACTATCCACCTCGTCACCCCCCCATGCATTTCAACTCCATAAACACCTCCCACATATCAACATTTTGTGTTATGGTCTCCCATCTCGAATCTTCTCTGCTTGCTTTCGTCGTCCCTACGACTATCGCAGGGGTCGTGTTGGAGTGGCTTGGTGTTCGTTTTCTCCTTTCCGCTTTTTGCTTTTTGTGTCCTTTTCTTTTTTTTCGCTTTCCCCTCACACCTATCACGTTTGGGTTATGTTCACTTTCACTTGCTTCAGTCATCTCGCGCACTAAAGTAATTATGGATTGGGCCGGCGGGAGTCGGGTGGGTGGTTGCATTCTGCTTTACTGGTTTCCTGCTTTCATTCCGGTTGGTGACGCCACTTTTTTTTATTTCTTTCTTTTTTTTTTTCCTTGAGGTTCTGCACCTTCTTTTAGCGCTTCCGC
>JABUQX010089805.1:20000-22500 GCA_015478945.1 Trachelipus rathkii
ATTTATATGGGCGAAGGAATTTTATTGCCATGTCTACCTATAGGCGGAGAAGACCTTCCAGACAGACTTTCCGTCCATCTATTGGGTCTTCTATCATCCCATATATCTATACTCCGTCGTCAACTATTTACATTGTGCTGGAAGTGAGTGTTTATAAGTTCCACTAAGGTTTCCCTGTGGTCCTTTGTATAACTGCCATCTTTCTTTAAGAGAGGCCCATTAGATTGGTCTTTTGAGAGCACTTTATGTAGACGCGCAGTTTCAGATTGGCTCTCAATGCTTTCACATAGAGTCTTCCATGATCTTCTTTTGGATTTCCTAAGTTCCTTGTTATAAGCGGTTAGGGCAGTTTTGTATGCTTCCCAATTTTTATCCCGCTTAGCTTTATTGAAGAGTTTCCTGGTTTTAGATCTTAGAGTGGTTAGCTCTTGATTCCACCAGGGGACGCTTTAGTTATCCCTCTTTTTTTCAGAGGACAACTATTTTCATATGAATCTTGTATAATTGATTGCAGTTGGGTAGTGGATACATCTAGGTCCTGCACATCAAACAGTTCCCCCATATCCTCCACGCGCTGTTTAAGGAGCTCTTTATACAAGTTCCAGTTTGTTAGCTTAGGTATTCTCCGCTCCTCCTCTACTTTCTCTAAAGCTATGATTTCGAACCTGATGTGTCTATGGTCCGAATGAGATACTTCATCAGACACATACCAGTTCGAGATCTGTATACCATAAGTGGCATTTATTAAGGTTAGGTCTAAGACCTCTTGTCTGTTCGATGTGATGAATGTGGGCTTACTGCCCTCATTCACCACATCAATACCATTGAGTTAAGAATTCTAAAATACACTCACCTCTGTTGTTGATGTCCTTGCTGCCCCACAGGGTGTGATGGGCATTTGCATCGCATCCCAAGATCAGTCCCCTGCGGGTCCGCTGACAGTATTGCACAAGCCTGTGAATTTCTTCCGGAGGTGCTTCATTCGAGTCCCCGCAAAAGTATGCCGAGGCAATTACTGCCTCTTGCACACCCAGCGCGGTTGGCACCTCTACTAGGGCTGCTATTAGATCCCTTGTGGTGAACTCTGGAATGGACAGGGCATTGACCCCACCACCGATGACCACCGCCGCACGAGGCGCGCCATGGTCCCGACAGTAGAGCAGCTTACCCATTCCACTTGGTATTCCTTTGATTGTTCCTTCTCTCACCCATGGCTCCTGTATGAGGGCTATCTGCAGCCTCTCGCATACAAAGGTCCGGACGAGAGCATCAGTTGCTGCCTTTGCGTGGTGCAAGTTAATTTGAAGGCAGCTCAAGTTGTTTTTATCCATTATGCAGATTTGGGATTTGGGGTTCTGACTTGAACCCCTTGCCAAGGCCGATTTTGTTTGGCCTTCTTTCCCACTCTCTGCAGTTTGATTTTTCTTCTTTGGCTGTGAACCAGAGGGTGTTACCTTTCCTTTAAGAGCCAAGGTTTTCCCCTTTTCCTTCGGAGTGTAGTTCTCAGGTGAGGCCGTTTCGCCAGAGGTGGGGAGCCTACTCCCCCCTCGGGTTTCCCGCTCCTCTTCCTGAGTCCAACAGTACCAAATTTATAGCTGAGCAGATGGTTTTGGGCTCTTAGCTTAGTTTCAGAGTGCTGGTCCAGAGAAAGGACGAGGTGCACAGAATCGCCCCTCTCTTCCCTTTTCAAGACCCTCCACTCGTCAGTGTTAAGGCCAAGGTTCTGTGCCTTTACAAAGGTTAGGATCTTGTCGTTCCCATCCCTTGCACTATTCTGGAAGAGACCAGTCAGTACTATGGGTCGGGGGATTTCATCCCCCTCCACTGTCCTTAGATCTGCCCCCTCCCAAGGTTTCAGCTGTCCAACAACGAGTTTCAGCCACTCTGCTGTGGCCTCGTCGTCGCAGTTGAACTGCACCCACCCTGGTTTGAGGATAGAGCCGTGAAACTTTGGCTGTGTGGTGCCGCCAACTAGTTCCACGATCCTGCCCAGGATTCCTTCTTGTATGGCCTTAAGTTG
Organism: Trachelipus rathkii; assembly: GCA_015478945.1. Taxonomy (NCBI): domain Eukaryota; kingdom Metazoa; phylum Arthropoda; class Malacostraca; order Isopoda; family Trachelipodidae; genus Trachelipus; species Trachelipus rathkii. Next base: position 22,021 of record JABUQX010089805.1, read on the forward strand.
TTCCATTGTCAAGATTTCTTGTGGATAGTCTTTAGAGACTATTCCTATTCTGATTGTATTTAAGGTAGGACTTGAGGAAGCGTGGGCGCTTGCGCTCCCATCACTGCCTCCAGTCCTAGGTTTCTTTGGCACCCCCCTGGCGTAGAGTCACTAAGGCGCGCTCGTTTTTCCGCAGGCGGGGGGCCAATAGGCACGAGAGCCAGTTTGCGGGCCTCTGAAGGATCGTGCCCGTTCTTCACCAGCCACCTATATCTTCTTCTGGCCGCGCCTGAAAGGCGAGGCAATGTTAGTTGGAGCTTTTGAATAGCCTCCTCGATATTAGATGCTGTATCCCCTGATGGGGTTGCAGCAGCCAAGTTGGATTCCTCTTCCACCTCCCTGACAGGGACTGTAAGCCCCTTTTCAGTTGAGGTTTCGGGGGAATCCAAAGAAGGCCTTGAGGCCTTTGGGAGTGGCGCACTTAAGGGGGTGCCCCCCTGT
>JABUQX010089805.1:30000-39950 GCA_015478945.1 Trachelipus rathkii
CCGTGTTTCGACAGTAACCACCGTCTAAGAGGGGCCTATACACCTGTAACCACAGAATGTATAGGGGTTGAACTACTAGTAACCACAGGTAGTCCGAGGGAAGCTCGAGGTGAGCTTGGGAACGAGTAACCACAAGTTCAGTATGGGAACAGCTGAGGGCTGTGTTTCGACAGTAACCACCGTCTAAGAGGGGCCTATACACCTGTAACCACAGAATGTATAGGGGTTGAGCTATTAGTAACCACAGATAGCCCTAGTGAAACTCGAAGTGAGTTGGGAACGAGTAACCACAAGTTCAATATGGGAACAGCTGAGGGCTGTGTTTCGACAGTAACCACCGTCTAAGAGGGGCCTATACACCTGTAACCACAGAATGTATAGGGGTTGAGCTATTAGTAACCACAGATAGCCCTAGTGAAACTCGAAGTGAGTTTGGGAACGAGTAACCACAAGTTCAGTATGGGAACAGCTGAAGGCTGTGTTTCGACAGTAACCACCGTCTAAGAGGGGCCTATACACCTGTAACCACAGAATGTATAGGGGTTGAGCTATTAGTAACCACAGATAGCCCTAGTGAAACTCGAAGTGAGTTTGGGAACGAGTAACCACAAGTTCAATATGGGAACAGCTGAGGGCTGTGTTTCGACAGTAACCACCGTCTAAGAGGGGCCTATACACCTGTAACCACAGAATGTATAGGGGTTGAGCTATTAGTAACCACAGATAGCCCTAGTGAAACTCGAAGTGAGTTTGGGAACGAGTAACCACAAGTTCAATACGGGAACAGCTGAAGGCTGTGTTTCGACAGTAACCACCGTCTAAGAGGGGCCTATACACCTCCACAGAATGTATAGGGGTTGAACTACTAGTAACCACAGGTAGTCCGAGGGAAGCTCGAGGTGAGCTTGGGAACGAGTAACCACAAGTTCAGTAGGGAACAGCTGAGGGCTGTGTTCGGCAGTAACCACCGCCTAGAGAGGGGCCTAATCACCTGTAACCACAGAATGAGTAGGGGTTGAGCTACTAGTAACCACAGGTAGCTCGGGGGAACGTCTGGAGAAGAACTCCAGCCGCTGCTTGAAATCATCAAATCTCGTGCCTCTTATAATCCCTAGAGAAGTTTGAATAACTAAAATACTAATCGATTTAAAATGTTTCTTAAATATTAATCATATAGTTTAAAGAAATTAATTTTATTGAAATAAGTTGAAATTATTCATACTTCTTAGAGAATAAAGGGTAACTAAATTAATTTTAATGGCTAAGAAAAATACTTTTATTTACAAACTCAAAATAAACGTTTTAACGCCTAATATATTCTTATCATTAATATTCCTTATAATAACAACTAAAATGACTAAATACTACTATTTATATCTTAAAATTACTTATTAAGCTTTAGAAAACTTTTAAATACTATTTATGAAGAATAATTAAAATGATTCTTTTAATGACGGAGAACGTTCAAATCCTTAAAACGCAAGAAAAGCTTTATAAATTATATAGGCTTATTAGTTAACTTTAAACACATACAAATAATCAAATAATAATGTTTTTATAATATATTAACATATATTCTAACTAAAATAATCTTTTAGAATCCATTCTTAAAATTATGAAATAAAACAATATTCGAATACGAGACATTTTGAGAAGGAAAGCGTCTTCCAAATCTTTATCATTGCGAAGCTCAAAAAGATTTAAATGTATTCTTTCCCTTATAATTTGTATATACATTTATTTACATTTAAATAAAGTCACTGTGTTTTAATTATAAATAATAAAATAGAATCATTTATGGAAATATCTCAAAGCTTAATTAGGTAACTTAAATAATAAGACAGTTTCAATATTTGTACATAAAATGATAATTTAATAATCATCCTAAAAGACAAATTTAAGGGAGACTTTAATAATCTGTTCTTTCATAAAGGAAGTTGGAATAGAAAAAGTAAAATTTTACACTGCCCCCTCTTTAAGATTTCAACTTCTTTATTAAAAGAAAAGATTATTATAAACTAATTTCTAATATAAACAATGTATTAAATCTACTTGAATTATTTACGCTTCGATAATATTAGAACTTCGGCAATAAAATATTTATCAAAACTTAAACCTATATTTACATATTTACAAAGAATCCTTAATCAGAAACGGGAGACAAAAATAGAAAACAAGCAAAATTACGTTAAAGCTAAAATTACTAAATTATTCCGAGATCCTTCGCTTAAGATCTTAACTTTCCAACATTCCTTTCAGATTTCAACAATATATTTCTCTTTCTTTTCAATACTTAAATTACTCTGTTCATCTCAAAGTTCTCAAAATTTAATACCATGGATTTCTTTTCATAAAAACTATTCATCTAAACCTTTGATTAGTTTAATCATTATCAACATCATAAAATAATTACACAAAAAAAAAAATCAACTTGCCCCGAAGGAATGCAGGAGTATAGGCCTATCTCATCATTCTAGTTCTATTTCAGCGGCCTTACAATGGCGTTTCCTAGAAAATCTAACCATCTTGGACTTAACCGGTAAGGATCATTTGACAAGACCATGTCAACCGCAAGGCAAACCAAATAAGAGTAGTGGATTAGACTCTCTTCTGTCATAGTTATAATCAAAATATTGAGAATAATGATTTTAATGATATTAATAATGTAAAGGATAATAGTAATATAGACAATACTAATAGTGATGACTATAATATTAAATGTTATAAAGATGATAATTATATTTTCTATAGTGATGATGAGAATAATAGCGATAATAATAATATTAATGATAACCATAGTATTCATAACGATTATGAGCATAACGATAAGGATAAAGATGATAATGAAAGTTGCAAGATTAACACAAATATTTGTGATGACGTTGATGATATTGATAAAAACGATAATAATAGTAATAATGGCAGTGTTAATGTTAATAATGAAAATGAAATCCTTAACAGTAAAGGTAAATCAGAAAATAATTTTTCCTTCGTAAATCTTTACTTGGAACATTTAAGGTTGTTTAATAATAAAAACTATAATAACAGTAACGATAATATTTCCCATAGCAATAATAACGATAGTATTAATGATATGAGCAGTAAGAATCCTTTAATAACTTTAATAACTTTATGATCTTCTATATCAACACATATCTCTTAGTAACAAAAATGACAGTAATAAATCTTTCAATAATTTCTCTACCTCTTCCTCATATCTTTCTTTAACCTTTCTTTATGCAAACGATAAGTTAGTTACTTAATTCACAAAATCATTAAGAATTATCATCATAAAAACGGGCATAATTCATAAGTATTTAAACATTTAAAGACTACTACAGTGATTAATCCTCATTAATAATTTAAACCACAGTTTGCACACTTCTAAAATTCCTCGGAATGTATTACATTACAATTATTTTAATCATCTCATAAAGATTACATTACTTTACAACATTAGATTCCTAAGGGAATGAACAATATTATACAGAATAAGGGAAAATACGCTAAAAGGTTCCTGATTAAGAATTTAAAGGATATTTATAGATTAAATATTGCCGTCGTTACTAATATCATCGCTACCTTTCTCCTCATCATTATCAATATCAATATTATTGCTGGTATTACTGTCATTTTTGTTACTACTATTTAAGTGTTCCAGATAAAGTTTGAAAAAAGAAAAGTTATTTGCAGGATTCTTACTGCTCATATCATTAATACTATCGTCATTATTGCTATGGGAAATATTATCGTTACTGTTATTATAGTTTTTATTATTAAACAACCTTAAATGTTCCAAGTAAAGATTTACGAAGGAAAAATTATTTTCTGATTTACCTTTACTGTTAAGGATTTCATTTTCATTATTAACATTAACACTGCCATTATTACTATTATTATCGTTTTTATCAATATCATCAACGTCATCACAAATATTTGTGTTAATCTTGCAACTTTCATTATCATCTTTATCATTATCGTTATGCTCATAATCGTTATGAATAATATGGTTATCATTAATATTATTATTATCGCTATTATTCTCATCATCGCTATAGAAAATATAATTATCATCTTTATAACATTTAATATTATATTCATCACTATTAGTATTGTCTATATTACTATTATCCTTTACATTATTAATATCATTAAAATCATTATTCTCAATATTTTGATTATAACTATGACAACTATTACTATTGTTTATTTGAACTAACTTCTTTTTCTTTCTTTTTCTTTTCTTACCTTGAAAAGGCTCTGTTTCATTTAGAAAAACAATTATCTTATTTCTTTTATGCGCATGAACAATTTTTAATTTTCTCAAATAGTTATGAACCAGTGCTTTGAAAAGAATATCATTTTCGTTAAGGTTATTAACAAGATCATTATCATTATTTGATTGTAGGGTAATTATGATTTTAATTACTATCATTAGCAATAATTTCCTTTGAACTTTCTTCAATAGTCTTTGATTTATCGCCATTTTTATTAATTTTTTATCTTTAATACAAGTTTACTATTAAAATTTATTATTTACGTTACTTTTACTATTAACATTTATTATTAACGTTATTTTACTATTAAATTTTATTATTAACTACCTGTCACCTGTCTAGCAAAGCTAATACTGTGCGATTGTCTACTGTGCGATTGTCCAACAAGACTGCCACCAAATGTAAGTTTTAAGATTATAGACAATGCAAATTTCAGGCGACAGGATAAGAAAAATCTTTATTAACAATGACTTTATTCAAATATAGTACTTTATTGACACAAAAACGGTAGCGTGGTAGGTTTGTAATAAATTAGTCCTCGTAGAATTTGTCCTAATCGATTGAGTGAGCGTGGATGGTAACTTCGGAGTAAGCGTGATAGGTCCAAGCACAGATTAACATATGAACGAGCCTGTTAGGAAGAATAAATAGACAGCGTAATGACAGATGAGCTCAGATTAAAGTTAACGGGAAGCTTGTTGCCTTGTTTAATAATAATCCAGACTCGAAGTGAGCCTGGGAACCAGTAACCACAAGTTCAATACGGGAACGACTGAGGGCCGTGTTTCGACAGTAACCACCGTCTAAGAGGGGCCTATACACCTGTAACCACAGAATGTATAGGGGTTGAACTACTAGTAACCACAGGTAGTCCGAGGGAAGCTCGAGGTGAGCTTGGGAACGAGTAACCACAAGTTCAGTAGGGAACAGCTGAGGGCTGTGTTCGACAGTAACCACCGTCTAAGAGGGGCCTATACACCTGTAACCACAGAATGTATAGGGGTTGAGCTATTAGTAACCACAGATAGCCCTAGTGAAACTCGAAGTGAGTTTGGGAACGAGTAACCACAAGTTCAATATGGGAACAGCTGAGGGCTGTGTTTCGACAGTAACCACCGTCTAAAAGGCGGGCCTATACACCTGTAAACCCAGATGTATAGGGGTTGAAGCTTTGTAACCACAGATTAGCCCTAGTGGGAAAACTCGAAGTGAGTTTGGGAAGAAGTAACCATAAGTTTCAGTAAATAGGAACAGTGAAGCTTGTGTTTCGACAGTAAACCATCACGTGCTAAGAGGGGCCTATACACTTGTACCACAGAATGTATGGGTTGAGCTAAATTAAGTAACCACAGATAGCCTAGTGAACTCGAAGTGAGTTTGGGAACGAGTAACCACAAGTTCAATATGAACAGCTGAGGGCTGTGTTTCGACAGTAACCACCGTCTAAGAGGGGCCTATACACCTGTAACCACAGAATGTATAGGGGTTGAGCTATTAGTAACCACAGATCCTAGTGAACTCGAAGTGAGTTCCTGGGAACGATACCACAAAGTTAATACGGGAACAGCTGAAGGCCTGTGTTTCGACAGTACCACGTTAAGAGGGGGCTATAACACCTGTAACACAGAATGTTAGGGGTTGAATACTAGTAAACTCAAAGGTAGTCCGAGGGAAGCTCGAGGTGAGCTTGGGAACGAGTAACCACAAGTTCAGTAGGGAAAGGCTGAGGGCCTTGTTCGGCAGTAACCACCACCTAGAGAGGGGCCTAATCACCTGTAACCACAGAATGAGTAGGGGTTGAGCTACTAGTAACCACAGGTAGCTCGGGGGAACGTCTGGAGAAGAACTCCAGCCGCTGCTTGAAATCATCAAATCTCGTGCCTCTTATAATCCCTAGAGAAGTTTGAATAACTAAAATACTAATCGATTTAAAATGTTTCTTAAATATTAATCATATAGTTTAAAGAAATTAATTTTATTGAAATAAGTTGAAATTATTCATACTTCTTAGAGAATAAAGGGTAACTAAATTAATTTTAATGGCTAAGAAAATACTTTTATTTACAAACTCAAAATAAACGTTTTAACGCCTAATATATTCTTATCATTAATATTCCTTATAATAACAACTAAAATGACTAAATACTACTATTTATATCTTAAAATTACTTATTAAAGCTTTAGAAAACTTTTAAATATTATTTATGAAGAATAATTAAAATGATACTTTTAATGACGGAGAACGTTCAAATCCTTAAACGCAAGAAAAGCTTTATAAATCATATAGGCTTTTTAATTAACTTTAAACACATACAAATAATCAAATAATAATGTTTTTATAATATATTAACATATATTCTAACTAAAATAATCTTTTAGAATCCATTCTTAAAATTATGAAATAAAACAATATTCGAATACGAGACATTTTGAGAAGGAAAGCGTCTTCCAAATCTTTATCATTGCGAAGCTCAAAAAGATTTAAATGTATTCTTTCCCTTATAATTTGTATATACATTTATTTACATTTAAATAAAGTCACTGTGTTTTAATTATAAATAATAAAATAGAATCATTTATGGAAATATCTCAAAGCTTAATTATATGGGTAACTTAAATAATAAGAGAGCGTCAACATTTGTACATAAAATGATAATATAATCGTTATTCCAAAAGTCTTAAATTTAAGGGTAACTTCTATAATCTATTCTTTTATAAAGGAAGTTGGAAGAGAAAAAGTAAAAATTTTACAATATATATATATATATATGTATATATATAGAGTATGCAGGGTAGGCAACGCATATTATATTATAATATTATATATATATATATATATATATATATATATATTATATATATATATATATATATATTATATAATGTATATTTTATATATTTATATGTATCTATATATATATCTTATATATACAGATATTAAAAAAATATATATTATAATATATATATATATTATTATTATATATGTATATATATTCATTTAATATTATATATATATATATAATATTATATATATAATATTATATATATATATATAATATATATTATAATATATTATATATATATTATATATATAATATATTTATATATATTATATTTATATTATATATAATAATATATATATATATTATATATATATATTATATATATATATATAATATATTATATATATATATATATTATATATATTATATATATATAATATATATATATATATATATATATATATATATATTATATAATATACAAAATTGTATACTGTACACCTTTGGTATCTAGGACCTTTTCGATATGAAGGAATTAGAGTTCTAGGTCTGAAACTTTGGAATATAATCTTATGTATGGGATAGCTGAATCGCGTGTTAAATTCAAGTCTGTAGGATGTATATAGAGGGGTGTCACCCCCGAGGGTGGACGCCGATATTGCGCTTACGCCTTGTTGCTTGATCTGAATGGATGAGTTTATGCCTAACGAGAGTTAGATTCGAGCGTGATGACGTAATCTCGTCGGAGAAGAGATTACGTCAGCGCGTGAGAGCGTTCGCGCGCGCAAACACACAACCACATATCATTATTAATTATTATTATTATTATTTATTATTAGGTCAGAAGTGTTTCCGAAGGAAACACTTTTGAGTTCCTTCGTCACCTCTTCAGCGTCTCCTTCGTCAGCGTCTCCTCCTGCGTCAGCGTCTTCTTTACCATCGAAATCAATTTCGATTCAATGTGTGACATTGCGTTCATTCATCTTTGGTTCGCATCTGAGCCGCGACTCAAGCTTCAGGTTCGCGCTGCCCCGCAGGGTTCGACTCAGGCCGCGATTCGGCTCCGGCTCCGGCTGAAGCCCCGCATTACCGCTGCGCGGGGTCGGTATTATTATTTTTCTTGGGTATTATTTCCGCGCGGTTTCTTCTTCGCATCCGTTTCTGAGTCCATATATATATCTACATGGGTTAGGGTTATCGTATTGGGTTAAAATTTGGAGGGGTGTTTAGAATGGGAGGTAACTCGTCGTAGACGAGGTTACGTCCCCCGTGGGTCGCCCGAAGGGGGACCACACCCTCTTAAAAAATCGAAGTGTTCGTTATTGGCTGAAATTTGGTGAGCGGATTCAGAGTTGAATTTCCTAGCAATGCTTTATAAGAGGATTCGGAGTCGAGGTCGGCACCGGTGCTGGAGCCACTGCGGTGCGGAGTTAATAAACATTCGTTAAACACCATAGATGCGTGTCCTTATAAGGGTTATCGCGGTCGTAGAGTTCGAATATGATGGTTTTAAGTCCGTATAGGGCTGTCTAGGACCCCCCATTAGGAGGGTCTCGACTGAAAAAAAGAGCACAGAGTGCAAAAACAAGGAGGGAAGACAAAGAACGGATGAAATGATGAATAAGGTAGGGAAAGGAATGAAGAAGGAGTTGACTCAGAAGAGTAAAAAGGGGACAGCTGCACGGTTGCTGGCTCCGGTGCGGTGCGAGTTTTAATATTTGTGTATGATGCAATATTGGTTTTCCCTTATATTGTTATTGGGTCTGTAGATTTCGAAAATAATGGTTTTCAGAACAAAGAAATAAATACAATAAATAATAAATAAAATTTCTTACACTTTTATGTTTATAACTTCAATTTACGTTTTTACATCACCTAAGAGTAATCCTAAATCAAACCAAATCCACAGCTCAACTCCTCCTGACCATCTGTGAATCTATTGATCTATTGATTAAGGTCAAATTTTTTTCTAAAATTGTAACTTGTTTTACATCCCTAAAGCAGTAATCACTAATCAAACACATCAACAATCTACCAACCCATCCACGTGTGATCTATTGATCTATCGATACTTATTGATTCAAGTCAATTTTGAGTATCATTTTGGATAAAGCATAAATAATTCAGTTCTTTATAGCAAAGATCAATCATATATGTCAACGTCAACAAAGTTTTTTTCACATTAATAAAGCCTACATAGCATCATCTGAACTAAGAAATAATGCCCAAAGACAAACATAACACATTTTAAGCAGGAATTACTGTTAACATTAACAAAGTCCAACACTTAACACCAGTAAACAACTAACATGGTATGCAAACCGTAACCTAATCTTTACTTTTTCAAGCATACTCTAACATTTAACGTTAATCTTACACTAACATAGTAACATTTAGCAAAATTTATTTTCACAACATTGATTTATCATACAGAGCAGGGAAAGTATGCTAACGTAACACAGTTTTTCACATTAATAAAGCTAACTAGCATCATCTAAACTAAGAAAATATGCCCAAGACCAAACATAACACTCTTAAGCAGGAATAACAGTCAACTTAACAAGTTCCACTTAACAAGTAATGACAACTAACATGGTATGCAAAAACGTAACTAATCTTACTTTTTTCAAGCATAACTCTAACATATTAACGTTAATCTTAACACTAAACACAGAACTTAACTAAAATTTCTAACAACATTGGTTAATTATCATATTACGACAGCGAAATATGCTAAAGTCAAAGTTCCACATTAAATAAGCTACATGCATCAATGAACTAAGCAATATGCACAAAGACAACCTAGCAGCATCTTAATGCAGGAAAAACTGTTAAACAGTTACAAGTTTCATACTTAACACCAGTAAGCACTAAATGGATGCAAACGTAA
>JABUQX010089806.1:0-16193 GCA_015478945.1 Trachelipus rathkii
AATGAACCTCTATTAAATTTGTTTTAAGTTTTGGCGGCAACTTTTCCCGCGAAAGGTACAGTGCTTACACACACAAGATGGTCCGAAAATTATAACAGTAGATTGAAGTACTATAATTATATTTATACTATAGTTTCAGAAAGTGAATCAATTCTTTAAGAATTACTTTTGAAGTATTCTTAAATAGTTCAAATTTCTTTCCTTCATCAAATTTTAGGTGCAATTATATTGATACAAAATAGAACTTAACATAGCGAGATTCGAATTTTACCTTGTTTCTATTTCTTAATGAATGATAAACTGTAATTTACTCACTAATTCACTTTATTTCAAGAAAGTGACAAGAAGTTTTGACTGTGCTAAAACCTTTTGAATTTCTGAAGCATCTATCTTCAAGTAATCTTCATTAAATATATGACAAAGAACAGTGTTTATGACGTGAGATGTGCAATTTAAAACTTTCATAATTGTGCAATGCTTTTACTATGTTAGCTCCTTGGTCTGTTACGAAAGTTGACTTTTGAACTAAGTTTTCTTCAAAACCAAGTGTCACAAATCTTCTCATTATTTCCTTTCTTATGTTTTCTCTTGTTTTACGTTTCTCTTGAAATATGTCTGTTGTTGCAGCGCAAAATGAATTGCTCACGACATTTGACCTTTGGATAAATCTTCTGGCGTAGAATTAATGCAGTGTCAGCCAGAGCTGCAGAGCCGGCACTAATTAAACTACTCCTGAATTTTTGGTATCTCTCTTTCGGATCTGACCCGTGTGTCAATCGAAATTTTTGGGGAGTGAGTCCAGGGGTGGGTGGGGCAGAGTATTTTAGGAAGATAATTTTTGGAGATAAGATTAAAAGGTGGACTGGTATAATTTCTTTTTTGTTGTTGTTGTTGAAACTTTAATTATTTTTTTATTTCTTTTTACTTTTGAAATTTTAAAATAATGGAAGATAGATTTTAAGCAGTATATCCTATATCTATGAACGTCAGAAAGACTAGTGGACTGGAGGACATTCCTCCCCTTGTTTTGAGGGATGTGCTTCTGAGCTGGCGCCTCTCCTCACTCAACTCTACTTTCTATGACTTAAAATGAATACTTTTATCCATGCTAGAAGCGCTCGTATGTTCAGCTGATCATCAGTTTTAGGATTCTTTCTCGTAGTTATTGTCAGAAGATGAAGAAGCCAAATTTTGAAAAAGAATGGGACAAATTGGAGCTTGCAGAAAAGCAATTGAAAAGAAGATCAAAGATCAGTTTTTAGAAAAATATTAGTAGAATTCCATAATGTATTTAGATGACCGAAAATTCAAATTTACTGTTGGCGAAGCAATCCTTATATCCAAAATTTTGCAAGATTTAAACAGCTACGTTTTGCTCTCAATGAAGGAGGGTTGAGCTTATTTTCGATTTAAAATAATAGAAATTGGATTAAAGACATCGTTAAGGTAGAATCCAAAGAATTGCTTTTTTATTCATTCATCTATTTAAGTATTATAAATAGTGATATTTTGCATATGTGCAAATTATATTAAGATTTGGCTTGTAAAAGAAAATTAAAAAATATGATTTTTGACGATAATTTATATATTATATATATATACTAATATATATTAATATTATATATATATATATATATATATATATATATATATATATTATATATATATATATAATATATATATATATATATATATATAATTAATATATTATATATATATATATTATATATATTATATAATATAATATATATATATATCTATATTTTATATATATATATTGGCAGCAATCCGAAGAGGCAGGCAATGTACTAGAAATTAAAACATACTACAGGAAAATAATAACATTTTTGATTTAGCAAGCAATTTTCATCGATGAAACTTAAAAGAAAAATTTATTTTATTTCTAATATTTATTATAACACCTTAAATATTAGTATAATTTAGATGGCAGCGTACGTGTGATTGACTTGAACCCGGCAGTAGTTACGAGCGAAGAGTTACCAAATAGTATTTTATTTTTACGCTTTGGAAATGTTATTTTTTTTATATATACTTTTTTAAGGGGTTCGACCGACGGAAAGGGACAGAGAAGGGAGAGTCCCCGTCGTCCTGCGGTAGGACGAAGAAATCCCGTCTGCATCTTTAAGTTTTACGCCGTGGGGTATTTCTTTAGTTAAAAAAATTCAACAATTTGGCAACTTTGCCCGCTTTCTCGGTACTTCGAGCTCCTTCGTAATTCTCAAAAAAAGATGCTTATCATACAGCTTTCCATCATTTTAACATTTTAAAATTTTTCAAAAGCGTTTTTTATTTAATTTTTAAAAACTTCGATAAAAATGTCTCCTGATTATAAAATGTTTTTTTTATTTCTTGTAGCTGTTATAGTTTTTTAGTTACATGCTGGCCTTTTGGGATGCTGACTATATATATATATATATATATATTATATATATATATATATATATATATATATACTATATATATATATATATATATATATATATAATATATATATATATATTATATATATATATATATTATATATATATATATATATATATATTATATATATATATACAGTTTAATATGTTTATTAGGAAGATTTGCTGGTTATTTTTGGTCGAAAGAGGCGTCGAGTGACTGAAGGACAGGTGCGGATGCGATTTAGGAAGTGGTAGAGGTTGTGGATCATCTTTAATTGAAGGTAGATCCAATATTGGGATTCTTGGACCCCATTTTAGCCCACATAAAAATGGCATAAATTCTTATTTTTCAGGATTTTGACGGGGAAAAGGCAAACTGCAGCTTCTTTTGACCTTAAAACGTTAATTCGGAGTGTTTTACTGTGTCTTGTTCGTCAGTGGTTTGGCGTTTTTTATTTTTTTCGAACTAATTTTTTGACATTTTTTGGTATCAACTTCAACATTTTTTTTTCGAAATGACTTCACTTGAAATAATAATAGATGGGTCATTACGACAAATGCACAAAGTTTTTTTGATTTTTGACACATTTGTGCTCAGAGAATGTGATTCAAAATCCATTTTTTTTTGTGCGCAATAGAGACATCTATGTATATTTCAAGTTTGAAGTCATTAGAAAAAAAACTGTAGGAGGAGTACGAAAAAATGTCAAAATTAGGTTCTGCAAAAATGAAAACGCGAAACAATGATAAGACCAGTAAAACACTCCGAAAATGCGTTCTAGAAGGAATTAGGCAAGATTTTTAAGCTTCTTGAAATATCAAAAAATTGTCTGAAAATTTAAGAATTTGATATATCCATTTTTTAGGTGGGGCTAAAATAGGTTCCCGCAAAATCCAAATATTGGATATTGCCCTGAAACAAATGATTGAGAATGAGGGAGAAGAAGAATAAATTGTATTAGGTTTTATGGAATTAAACTGGGCGTGTGATAGGATTAATAGGGGAAGCTTTGTGGAGGTGTTAGTGATATATAGTGTCGGTGGTAGGCTTCTGATGGAATCAAAAGTAATGTAATGACGATAGTGAAGCGTGTGTAAGAATATAATGGTGTCAATGGTGATTGTTTAGGATTTAATAGCTGAGTGAGGCTGGAATGTGTTATGTCTCTTGGTTCATTCAATTTGTATATGGATGGGTTATGAAAGAATTAGAGTGGGGGTGGCAGGAGATTGGGCTAGAATGATGGAATGTGGAAGAGAGTGGAGGATGTCACTAATTAAATGCGGATGATTTGGTTTAATGTGTGAATCTGAAAGAGTTTGAGGAGGATTGGAAGAGAGATTTGGCAATGTGTGTAAAAGGATCGGGTTTGAAAGTAACGTAGATAAGAGTAAGGTTATGGTTGTGAGTAGGGGCAGTCCTGGTGTGAAGTTATGTTAGTGGTGAGCAGCTGGAACAAGTGTCTGAGTTTAAATATTTAGGATTTGTTTTGGATGAAAGGAACGCGGATGACTGCGAGTGTAGTAAGGAAAGTTGTGAATGGGAGGAAGGTGGCTTGTGCACTTAATCATTGGTGGATGTAAAAGGGATAAGTCTTGGTGCGCTAGGGTCTTAATTGAGGGTATGATTGATACCTGTGTTAATGTATAGTAGGAGAATGGTCTGGAATAAGAGGTATAGAATCTAAAGTAAAATGTGTTTCTCATATCTTGGGGGAGGGGGGTTCTGGAAACGTGAAGAAATTTGAATAAAATGAAAAAATGGAAGAAATTGACGAGTTGGTGGTGTGAAGAAGAGGTAAAATGAGAGAATAAATGAAAGTACGTTGGAGATGGTTTGGTCATGGTGGAAAAGATGGAGATAGTCCGTTGGTTAGGCGGATGTATATGTGGGTGAGTGCTGGGAATCGGACCGACTGGGAGGCTTGAAGAACGTGGACTGAGTCAGTAAAAGAATGCCTGGAGGAGAGAAATGATAGTTTGGAGAGGCGAGAAGAAAGGTAATAGGAGTGAATTGCTGGGTTTTGTGAGGGTTATGGCTTGTGGTCCCTGCACCAAGGGATGAGCTCCACATTGACGAGATGCCCATATGTGAGGGTTCGTCGCGTCCGTGAAGCTCTAGGGGAAATTTTCTGATTGGCGACGAAGTTCTCACTAAAAGGTTATAAAGGGGGCGGTATGTAGGCTTTCTTTTTTACTTGCGTCATATTCTTCTACTACTTTTCTGTTTCCAAGTCTTGGACGCACATTAATCCAGTCTTTATATATATATTATATATTATATATATATACACCCTATTATATATATAATATATTTATTATTATATACTATAATATTAATATATATTTATATTATATATGTATATTATGTTAATAATATATTATATATATATATATATATATATTATAATATTAATATATATATATATATATATTATTATATTATATATATTATATATTATATTAATATATATAATATATTATATAATTATATATAATATATATATATTATATATTATATAATATATTATATATATATATTATATATATATATATATATAATATATATTATATATTATATGGGTAGGCAGGGGGGCAAGGGGGACTTGCCCTAAATCTTGCGAATAAAAAATGACTTATATTTTGCCAGACGAGACGTTTTTAAGGGTTTATTATAAGAAAACTGAAAAATTCATTAATCGATAGATAATGAATTAGTAATTGCATTTTTTCTTAGTTTTAGTGTGTTTTCGTTTTCATTTGGATTGAAGTGAATTTCTGTGTTTTTTTTTATAACAGAACATTTTTCATCTGATTTCAGTATGTCGATAGGATTTGGCGGCCGCCAAAGCTGCTATATATATATATATATATTATTATATATATATATATATATATATATATATTATATATATATTATATATATATATTATATATTATATATATATAATTTATACATCAACTTTTGCCCCCTAAATGAAATCTTGCCATGATTGAGCATGTTTGGTTAGTGGTTGATTGGGAGTCTCGACAGGCCATGTGGCTTCTTATGTCTCTATTTCTTAATGTCTTAATATAGTATATAATAATATAATACTAATTTTATAGACTGGCCTCTAGAGATCTGTGATTGCTACGCATATCTAAAGTCAATTTGAAGTATCGATAAATCACCCTAACATATATTTTTCTTGGCTCATTATGGTTGTCCTTGCCCTATTACCAGTCTATCTATTATTCAGGAATGATCAATTTCAATTGCAAAAGTTGACGGGAATTGCAAAATGAATCTTTGCCATTTTTTTTTCAACTTTTCATCTGTCCTCTATATGAAACAAAAAGAAATACATTTAAATGTTCTTTCTAAACATTTTTTGCAACTTCTATTTTGTTATCTATCCGTAGAGTCGATTTTTGTGGCCATTATTTTTGAGCCCATTTTTATTTTTTTTGATCCCAAGAGAACAAATACATTTAAAATGTTTCAAAGAAAGTTTAGCTTTATGTCTCCTCTAGACATAATCCTGAGCAATATTTGAGAATCGCTTTTTTTTATCTTGTTTTTTTTTTTTTTTTTTTTTTTTTTTTTTTTTTTTTTTTTTTTAAAATATGAAAAAGGTAAATAGTTTTCTGTTGTAAACTACCATGATATTTTTTGCTTTTTTAATTTGTTTTTTTGCTTCATCTTATTAAACAATTTTTCGATATTTTTTTAAAAAAAAAATTTAAATAATTTTTTTCCAAAAAAATAACATGATTTTTTATGTTAGTTTGTTTCAGCATCTTTGTTTCAAGTTTTGAATTTCTTCGTATAAGATTTATAAACACTTAAATTTTCTTATCTGTTTTAGATTACAATAAGGTTTTCCATTAATAGGATCTACTGGTTATGCCTTTCTCTTTTCTGTGACTTTGATCTCTTAATTGAATTTCGATTTTGCTGTGGCGTTAGACGTATCAAAAGCTTTCGATAGAGTCTGTAACAAATATTTGATTCTCTAACTTACTTGATTCGGTATTTGTTTAAGGTTTGAAGGCGTCTAAGTTTTAACAGGGAAATAATCGATATAAGAGGGTGGCTTTGGAGCATGAGATCTGAATTTCTAACCATTTCTAATTTAGGCAGAAGAATGAGTAATTGTTTCATGGCTTCATAACTCAGTTTTCTTCATCATTTTCAAAAACATAATCCCACAATTAATTTTCGAAAACACAAATAGCGTTCATTCTATTCTTAATTTTTCTTGCGCAATATATATTTTTACTCTGCTTTATTTCATCTCTAATATGACCTTTATTATTTTCTAAGCCTAGTTCTTATATACCATATTTGATTTCGTGTTACTAAATATCTTAATCATATATCTTTTATTCTTCTTTATTTGTTTTTATTTTTGCCTGTCTCAAAATTCAAATTTCATAAAAATAAAAAGTAAATTTTGTATCACCATTTGTGTAATAAGTCATAAATACTAAGTAAATACAGTAGGTCAAGATAAATATGGAAATTATATGGCAAATTAAAGATATGCTCTTTCAAAATTTTGATGTGTCTTCGAAAGAAGCCACTCTTTATTTCCCTAAACGAAAATGCAAGCAAGTCTGATCTCGCGTCCATGAAAAATTTCTAAAGTTCATTTTTAATTGGCATCTCATCTTTATTAATATTCGAAATAAATTAATTAAATTTTTATAAAGTCATTTTCCCTAAAAGAATAAATTTTTCACGATAAATTAATAATAATTTGGGATATAAAAATAAAATTTTGCTATAACGAGGTCATATTAAATTTGCTTTAACTTTTGGAGGGAAATTTTGCCGGAAAATTATAGGCATTCTGGTTTTTGAAATTTTGAAGTACTAAATTTTTAATTATATCTATACTATGGTATAATGTCCAAGATATACGCAAATTAGAATAGGGGGAAGTGAAGAGTTGTGACTCTTTAAGTTTGGGCACGGTCTGGTTTTTTATATTTTCGTTTCTTTTATTTTCTTTTGCTGTGTATTTTAATTTGATTTAATATTACATTATTCATTATTTTTCGAAGGCTTATTCTATTGTAGTTGCCAGTTTAAAAGTGCTTTTCCATTCCTCTTTAATTTGTGTTCAGACATGGGAAATTCATTTCAGTCTTATAGACAATTTGAATAAAAATTTCCTCCAAATGAACAAGGATCTACTAAATTGAAAACGAAATTAAAGTTTTTCGTAAAAACAATAATTATTACCGAAGCATTTTCGGTAATTCTTTGGAAAACCGAAACAAAAGACCATAATTTTTTTAAAATATTTTCTCCATAGACAAATGCCTTATTTTTGTTTCATATGTAAATTATTCGTTATTCATTTTTTTTTTATTATTAATTTTATTATGATAATTAGTTTTGGTAATAGTTTTTGAGTTCAACAATGATTCTGATGAATATTGATAATTTTTTTTCAAATCTTTATAATATATATCTAATTATTATATATATATATATATATAAATTATATATATATATATATATATATATATATTAATTATATAATTTAATATATATATATTAATATATATATATATAATTATCTTTCAGGAGAGAGGGAAAACAGTATGCCAACCCTCTCTCATATATAAATTTAATTAATTTACCAAAATTTTTTATTTTGTTTAAATTTATTATTAATACTTCAGCTGAGGTGAATAAACTTTAAGTATTATTACTTAAAACTATAAACTTATATTTTACAAAATGGTATCAAAAATTCTTTGAAGTTTTTTTTACCGATTAGCTTATATTATAAATGGATATTTTTAATAAAATATGGAAAAAAAAGCTTAGAAAAGTAAGTTCAGGCATTTTTTCGTTCGTGTAGGGATGAAGATACACCGCCGAAATGCGTTTCAACCTATCGATACTTCGATATTTATTATTAATCGATGTTATGAGTGTTTTACCCAAATATCGACTATTTTATTTTAAAAGCCGTTCTGTCTGAATAAAAATATTTACATATGCAAAAAAAAATTGGAAAGAGTATGAATGTAGTTTGTAAAAAGAATCTTCTTTTCTTTCATATATATATTATATATATTATAATATTTATATATATATATATATATTTATATATTTATATAATATATGTATATATACCCCTTTTAAATAGAAAGATTTATATGCAAGATCCGCGTGACGTCATAACTTCACACGTCAGGATTTTCAAGTTACGATCATACTGTGACGTCATGCACTAATTTTTCGAGTATATATGATATATATACAGTATATTATATATTATGTTATATCTATATTATTATATATTATATTATATAATATTAGATTATATTATATATCCTTTTTAGGGGCTTCGAGCCGACGGGGAACAGAAGGGGGGGCGTTTCCATACCCCGTAGGGAGAGAATGAGAGAAAAAAAGTTTTAAAAAATAATAATGTTCTTTTAGATTGTTCAACCGCACCGATGCAGGAGTCGGGGTCTCTCCGGGGGCGAAACGACAGGGTAGGCTATTTCCCCCTCCGGGGAGGGTCTCCCCGAACCCTCTGCTTTGGTATTTGGGGTGCCGGGGGTTCCACCCCCTCCCTAGGGGTTTGGAAACCGTCGCCTTCTGTTCCCGTCGGCTCGAGCCCCTATTGGGCTGTGTATATATATATAAATATAATATATATATATATATTATATAATATACTATCTTATATATATATATTATATATTCTAATAATATTATATATATATATATATTCGATAAACTTAGTCATGACGTCACAGTATACGTAACGCTAAGTCTTTTTGTTTTTTTTTTCCTGATGTGTATGAGGTCCGCGGAGCTTTGCATATAATTTCTACTTGACGGGGTATGGTACATAATATATAGTAATGCCATTATATGCCTATAATCTATTATATATATATATATATATATATATATATAATATATATATATATATATATATATATATATATTTTATTATATATATATAATATATTATATCCATTATATTTATATAACTATAATATTATATATATATATATAATATATATTTATTGGGGAAGACAAAAGTCGAAGCAAAGAATGAAAATTTATAATTATAATGGCCGTGGAAAAACCGTAGATGAAGTAATATTATATTAAATAAAGATGCCTACCATTTCTGTAAGGCCAAGGATCGTCAAATTTTTTAAGGTGAGGAATGGTAGCTTCTACCTGACCTGCGTTGCTGCTCGAGAGCCTAAAAATGATTATGATGGGGTTAATTTAAAGAAGGAGAAGCATATAAAAACAAGTAATGCCCACACAACTAAAGGAGATACGTACCTGGGTACAGATAGACTCATATGATTTAAGAACTTACACCAAAAATGACTCCACTTTAGAAAAAGAATAAGCAGAAGAATTTTTAATGTTTTATATGTTTAATAGCTTTTTAATTATAAGTTATTTACATGAAAGAATTTACAAATTATCACACACACCACTCTCGCATTTACTCCAACATGCACGCCTTATTCCCAGCTTTATTTGGTACACACACACAATAGATAATAAATAATATAATAGAAAATTACTAATATAACTTTTAAATAAGATTTAATTGCGTAATTCGATTATATAAATATATTAAGTTACATTAGCTATATTTATTAGGTTGTCAATTCAATATAGAACTAGATTAATTCACTAACAGAAAAAAAACCACACACACAAGCACCAACTGAGTTTGTATAATAAATTAAGATAGTTACAGTTTTATCACGTTCAAATATAGAACACCCACTTATATGTTTATATATATATATGTATACATATATATATATTTATTATATTATATTATATTAGATTATGTTTTAACGTTTGCTTTTATTAGTATAGCCAAAGTATGATGATGTTTATTTAATTTATTAATAAATTTTATTTAATCAAATATAATACTATGTCCAATACATTAAGTATATATTTATATAGTAGTATATTTAATATCCAACCTTGGAGTTAACCATCTTTATTCTTTATAGGTGAAAAGTAGTAGAAAATGTCTTGTGAAAAAGTATGGAGTAAGACTTCTGGAATATGGCCCAGGAAAAAAATCACTCACAACAGCCTCCCAGACCCGGTCCCTGAAATATGATAAATTATCTTTCCCTGACTGTGACCACCCACATGTGCACCCATATATGTATATATACATATATTCATGCTCATGCAGGCGGTAAAAAAAAGGATGGTTAGTGCAGGTAAAATAAATGCAAAAGTGCAATATCAAAACACCAGAAAGTGAAAAAGGGAATTTAAAAATAAAAATAAATGCAAGAGTGAAGTTAAAAAAAATGAAGCTAGTTATCAAAATTATATTAATACAAAAATTATATTAAGGTAAAGAAACTGGTGTTACAAAGGTTGCATTGCACAATTCGTAAATAAAACAGACCTTTGATAAGGGGCAGGGAGAGATGAGAAGTCACACCTCTTTCCAAATTAATGATTTTAAATAAAAATGGTTGAAGGTCCTTTGCTTTGCAATTGGCAAGATCTTTGTAAGCCCTTTGTGGCAAAACGAATACTTATGATTTAGATGCTTTTATTACTGAATAACAGAAATGAAAGGGTGAAACCTCCTCATTCCTCCCCACCCGTTGTTGCCAAACAACGGAGCAAAACTTACTGTTAATTTGCAGCACAAATTGCACAATTTCCTCTTGGAAAGTCAACTTTTCCACAGGTTCATTATGCTCCCAAATTCATCATTTATTCCTTTTCTTAAACATTTAATCTTCAAAAATAATAATTTCTTTGTTTAAAAATGAATATTTCAAAAAAAATTCTTCAAATCCTTTTCAACAAATATATTTCTTTGCTTCAATAAAAATAAAAACGTTCTTTGTAGTTCTTCAAAAACAAAATAAAATTTTCTTTTGTTAAAATCATTGTGGGTAAATTACCCAAATTATATTAATCTTTTCATAATTTCCCTGAGGTCCTCTTCTGGTAAATCTTGACCTCGGGCCAACAAAAACCCTTGTGACTGGAGGACAAAACGGGTTATTCTTTGCCTTAACTCTTGCTCATTTCTTCTTGTGAGGCAATGGATTCTTCTTTCCCTATTTATTTCCCTATTTGGAGTGACTTGTCTTCTTCTATTACTATGGAGATTTCTACCCATAACATTATTTGCACTATTTCTTCCACGGTTGTCACTTCTATGGAGTCTGACTGCAGTTGTACTTCTTCTCTGTGACCTTGGCTGGTAAATGGTACGGGTTACTAACCTACGAGGAGATGCAACTCTCCCACCTGACTCTTGGTTTCCTTCAACTATCATAGGGACCTCCTCAGCCTGTGATTCCGGCAAAGGAACCTGATTTGATGTTGATGGCCTATTATTATCGGTTCTGTCTTGAGTAGGTGGCTGTCCCTCAACAACAGCAGACTCTTCGCTTGGTGGTTCCCTAGATTCTCTAGGTTCTCTGTCTCTTATACCAAAAAATGCTTCGGGGTGAGTTATTCTCCCAATTCGACCCTGAAGAATAGGGACAGTCACATTAGTTCTTGTGACGACTGGAACTGTAGGCAGAGGAAGACCGGAAAAACAATTAGCGTTATTCATTCTGTGCCATAGTTTCTCAATCAAGATGTTCTTTGGGTGCACTCCATCTCTCAGGAACCCACGATTTTCAAGAGTATACATTTGACCTGTGGTGAAGGGCCGAATAAGTTCCTTCTGCCTTAGAGATTGAATGGCGTAGATCACTGGGAAAACTTGCTTTGAGGTCCAGTGAATGTTGCTTCCTCTCAACTCTTGCAAGCTACAGTGTACTTCCATCACCATTTGGTGAAGTATTTCTGGGGTATAATCTGGATCTTGTTCATATTGACGCTTCAAGAAGAAGGGAAATTGTTGTGACTGGAGTTGGTTGTGATACACTAGGTCCAAGAAAGGAGGGACCATTAAATAGACAACCACCGTGGGATTAATCTCTCTGCACTTCTTCACAAAGTCATCAAAACTTTTTACAAAGCCCGGAAGGAAAAAGGACTGATTTTTAATGGTTAGGTAATACAGCTTCTTTGTTCTTGATCCACCATAATTTATCCGGGTGAAATCTTCCGTAATCAAGGAAAACACCATAACAAGGTTGTAAGAGCCATCTACGACATCTGGTAGTTTTTCCTTCAATTGGGCTAAATTAGCCCCAGGATAGGCAGCATAATGAACTGTGGTTGCTGGTGGTTCAATACGATCTCGATCAGGGTGGTTTTGGAAATCAGACACCCAAGAATGTCCAATGACAAGTACCTAAAAATAAAAATGTTAAAACATTCAAGGCAAAATAATTAAAATAATTAGACAATGTTTAAGATACACCCACCCAATAATGTAATTTATTTATGAATTTATTATTATTTCTTTATTTATTTTTCATTTTTTTTTTTTTTTTTTTTTTTTTTTTTTTTTTTTTTTTTTTTTTTTTTTTATATATATATATTTTTATATATTTATATATATATAAAAGGTTTTATTGTTTATCAATTCGTCTTCGCTCCAATATATATTTTTGCACATGGGGAAGCTCTAAACATTTCCCTCGTGATCGGGTCATAGGTTTATCAGGAATAGGCTCCACATTATCCCCTGGGCCAATCCTGTTTGTATCATCCACCAAAAAACCAGAAAAATCAGATTCTGGAATTCTGTCTATTTCTGTTTCTCTACTAGATTGTGCATTCTCTGGAGAGCCCGGAGATCCCACTGTAGTTGTGGAAGACTAATGTAAGTCGTGTCTAGTCGTCCTAAAGGTCCCCCCAGCAGAGCTGTCCAATTGGTGTCGCTAAGGCATTATCATTGATTGTGCTCTCGATCCGCCTATGGTGAGTTGATTGAAGTTCCGTTCCCTAAGAGGGTAGTGTGGCTCCGTAGCGCAGCTGGGTTATAATCTCTGAAAGGGAGTTCTATGCTTAGTGCGAATCAATAGTTCATTTTGAATATGGTTTGTATGGTTTCGTCGAAAGTTTTAGTTTGCGAGATTGTTTTCGAATGCAGATTCTTTTATTATGTAATTTGTGTTGGAATAATATAAGTTGATGTGCAATAAATTTCAGAGAGTGTGGATTTTTCGTATTTTCTCTGAGGGTGGTTGATGTTGGTCAAGGAGACTTTCTTACAGCTGAAGAATGAAAAAGCAATTTATCCTCTTACTCTCTCTGAAGACTACTCTCTGCTTTCTCTGTTACTGAACGTTGCTTGTTTGTCTGGAAAGTTTCCCAAAAAGTACCGGCAATTCGGATAAATAAGTTCATATTTATACTACGTGATAACATTTTCTTCGAATAGTTTTTTCCAAATAATGTCAATGTTGTTTGTAAAGTTTTGAAGTTTATTCTTCTCTGTAAGATGGAAACCCTCAAAGAAGTCTCGTCATCATCTTCCTCTTCCTCATCGGATTTCTCTGTTTCATACTGTCTTTGAGGTTCTTCATTCTCAGTCGGTATTATCATGGGTAATTCCTTCTCTGCAACCATGTTGCCTCAGGTACATCCCAGGTTTGGGGTTTATCCATTCCTTTTTGTTGGAATAATTTATTATTTTTAAGATATTCAGGTGGCAATTGCCATTTTCGTAATTGACGATGGTGTACCCTATATTGACGATCTTCCAATGGGGATGAAAGGATATAAGTTACTTGATTAGGATTGATTTTTATAATTTCAAATGGGCCGGCATATCGAGGCTTAAATTTATTATTTACCAAGTCCCCAGGGTGATGAATTTTTAACCCTACCATCTGATGAAGTTCAAAAGATTTATAGTTGTCATGGCCTCTCTTCCATGTTTGCCGGTTTCGGGGACACTGCAATCCCACATGGGTTTCATGTGCCCTTTTCAGTATATTTTCACATGGGGTTAATTGAGTTTGAGCATGTTGCGTATGATTATATATTAAAACCACATTAGATAGTTCTATATCCCATTTCCGGGGATCCTCTAGGGACATCCTGAGGTACTGGCTAATGGTTCGATTTATTCTCTCCACTGCACCATTAGATGAGGGAGAATAGGGAGTCGTAAGAATATGCTTTATGTTATTTTCCTGCATCACAGTCTCAAACTCAGGGCCAATGAATTCTCTTCCATTATCTGACAATAACCGCTGAGGTATTTTTGGGAGAACAGGAAGCATATGTCGCTGAAATGCATTAGCTATGGTCTTTGATTGTTTATTTTTAATTGGCACTGCTATGGTCCATTTTGAGAAATGATCCACCATTATAAAAGCATATTTATTACCTAAAGAAGATAAAGGAAATTGGAGTAAATCTACAGCTACCAACTCGAATGGGCAACTGGTATCAATTTTCAAAGTGGGAGGTACGTGTATTAATATTTTGACCCTTTTGACTCCTGGCATTTGTAACAAAGATACAGCAATATCATATACAAATCTTATAAATTTTTTGGATGCAAGCATAACGGGTTATGAGTTCAATTAATTTATTTTCTTCCAATGTGTGCAAAATTTGCATGAGCTAAAATAGCCACATCAGTAATAATTTTCAAAAGGCATTATGTAGGTTGGTAACTTTTTTGGTTATATTTATACAAAACTCTTCTTCTAGAGATAAATCTCTCTCTTGAAACTATTTAAATCGGTTTCAGCTCTCTTAAATATTGTTGATTAAATTAATGGCAATCGTATTATTCAAGGATCGAATTCAAGGATCTTGCTTTGATACAGTGCATACTCTTCATTCCCTGTTGAAGTAAAACTCCTTCGACTGAATGTCTAATTTCACATACACTAATGGAATTAAACTTTATATGGACAATTAGACCAATCCTCCCCACCAGTAATCAACCTTGGGGTGTCAATTTCTTAATTCTTTTTTATTTCTCTCCAGAACTTTCTATTCACAGATAATCTATTTCAATAAATTGTTTACCTTTTTATTTCCGATACTCCTTTTAACATCTACCATAAAATTTTTTCTGGTTATCTCCGGTCCCGTTCTCATACTAATAGGTTATATATGAAAACGCTCTCCAGGCACAACAGAAACATTCTTTTCAGCCCAGAGGAGCCATACGGATGTGGTTCACATTTTTCCATAATTATCACTATAAATTTTTTTGTCTTATACAAAGAAGCAAATGCGTCAATAGCTTGTGTGTCATTGGTAATTGGCCTGAGTACTTTTGAAGTTGTAATTGTTTTAAAATGCTTCTATTATTTTTCCCACAAGGCAATCCATATTTTCCTCTGTTTTCTATTAACTCTTGTATTACAGGCTCCCGAATTTGTTGGTGATTATCTTGTGAACCATTCATCCATACAGCTAAACATTGGAAAAGAGAATCGCCACCTCCTGGCATTTTAACTTCTGTAAATCCGGGTGGTATCTCTACTTTTTGAATTCTTTCTAAAGTTTCTGTTAACTGGCCCTCTTGAGATCGAGAAAGGGCATCAGCTATAATATTTTGCTTACCAGGGATATAATGAAGTTCATATTCGATGTCGTTCAATTCTTCTAACGTTCGGGCAACCCTTTGATTTACTAAGGGCATGTTATTCAGATACAAGAGGGGTTTATGATCTGTATGAATATGTACTTTAATTCCATACAGAAATGGTTTTAAGGACTTTACGGCCCATCTTATCGCAGCAACTTCTTTCTCTATTGTGCTATAATTCCGTTCTGCCCGGGAAAAAGTTGTAGATATAAAAGCTATGGGTTTTTCGTCACCATCTTGTTGTTGAGCTAAACAGGCTCCCACT
>JABUQX010089807.1:0-5000 GCA_015478945.1 Trachelipus rathkii
AATATGCATTATAAAATATAATATATCATAATAGAATATAGGAAATATAATAATCAATATAATATAAATAATAATATATAATATAAATAATATAAAATAAATATAATATATATAATATAATAATATATAATATAATATTATATATAAGATTAATATAATTTTAATATAATATAATATAATATAATATAATATAATATAATATAATATAATATAATATAATATAATATAATATAATATAATATAATATAATATATAATATAACACATATATACATGATATACACGATCATACACTCGCAAGTGATCATGAGACTACTTCTTTGGAGCACCCCCAAGTATCACTTTGCGTACCCCATGGGGTACGCCGTACACCGCACCATGGGGTACGCGTTACCCCACCTTCTGGAGACCTATAATCTTTAAAGAATTGGATATTCTTAATTCACACATGGGTCTTTGTTTGTCTTAGTTATAAAGATATTTACATCTTCAATCTTCGGGTTATTACATCTTGCGCGCGAGTTGTCCTTCTTTGTATTCCATCAAATTTTCTGTGTCCTTTTTGAGGTATGGACTCCAAAACTGTACTGCGTATTCCAGGTGAGGTCTAACTATCGTTTTATAGTGAGGTACTATTATATTTTTAGATTTATATTCGAAGTTTCTGGCAATGAAACCTAGAGCTTTCTTAACTTTCTTAACAACTATAGCACAATGTTTCCCAATTTTATATCCTTATGTAAATTAATACTCATAAAGACTGCCTCGTCATTTCACCAGCACTGACAAATTTGGAGTTAACTGGTCATCTATTATGAAAAAATCCATATTCGTTGTTCCCTATAACTTTACATTTTATTTTATCCAGTATTAAATTTCATTTGCCATATGTTTTTGATCAATTTACAATCTCACTTAACAATAGTCCTTTGGGAGAATAATTGAAAATAAACAGCGATGCAGGACCTGCAAAATTTTACTTTTGGAAAATTGTCTTCACAGTTAGTGTGTCTAATCTAATAAATTAAATTTAATTTCCTAATTTCAAATATGACCTCAGTTTTTTTTTCCATCACGTAAAGTTATTTTACAAAAGGGGTCCTAAAGTTTAGGAAACAGACACAAAATTTACAAAAAATTTAATTTAATTAATTATTTCTAACGCTTAAATAGGAATACAGAATACAAAATGTGTAGCTTAAATAAGGCAAAAGCATACAAATTGCCCTTTTTAAAAAATCAAGTTCTATTTTAACTTAATAATCGTTTCCTGTTTTCGCGTCGATAGATCTTTAGGTATCTTTTTTCGCTGTGCGTGTTTATGTGGAATGTGCGCGCGTACTTTGAAATCATCCAACAGTAATAAGGATGTTATTTTTTTCTTCTTTTATCTTTTTTATCAATGGCCCCCTGGAAACGCTAACATTCCATCTTCCCTGATATCGTCTTTCCATTTCTCTATATTTGGGTTGAAATCGTTTCACCCTATTCTTTCTAGGAGCAGTTTCCTGGGATGTCTGGGAAGTCAGGTGGTTAGATGTGTGAGCAACTGGAGCAATAATATCCTGGAAGTTTAAATATTTGGATATATGTTCGGATGGAAAGGCGCGAAGCGGAATATGCAGAATATAGTAAGAAAAGTTGTAAATGCGCAAGGAAGGGTGGAGCTGGGTGCAAATTAAATCCTTGGTGGAAGTGTGGAAGAAGACTAATCCTGTGAACATGCACGCTGAGGAGTTTATTGTATGAGGGTTTGGGGCTGACCCGTGTGTTAATGTGAGTAGTTTGTGAAAACCTATGGTCTGGACAAGATAAGAGGATATTTGATCTTATCTCATAGTCGCAATGTGATTCAGATGGCACGCAAATCTTAGGACGCGTGCTTAGGTGTCAGACAGAGAAGTTATAAGGAATAAGGAATGAAGCTATTAGGCCGAGTTTGTGATGGTGAGGAAAGGCGTAAATTAAATAAACGAAAGTACATTGGTCTTATGGAAATTGGCCATTGCTTTGATCATATGGAAAGGAGGGATGATAGTCGGTTGGCTAAGCGGATGAATAGTAGTGGGTGTGCTGGGAATCTCGCGATGCCTGGGTATGTACCTGTGAAGAAAAAGTGGATGAGTCAGTGTTAAAGGAATACCTGAAGGAGGGGAACGGGAGTTTGGCAGAGCGAGAAAGAAAAGGTGCATAACACGGGATGAGATAAGCGGGTTTTGTGAGGGGGTGTTGGCTGTAGGCTTTGCCCAGGGGATCAATTCCACATTGACGAGATACCACAGCTAGGGTCTGTTGCAGTCTCGCGAAACCTCTAGGGGGAATTTTTCTGACCGCGACGAGCTCTCACTTAAGAGTATAAAAGGAATGGTAAAAGGTGGAGGTGCTATTCTTTTCGAGACTATAACGATACAAATGTCTTTCTACTACTTTCTCCTAGTTACCGATGGCCTGCTACGATCTAACTCTCCAGCCCCCCAATCTGGGTTAGGGGTAGGCGACAAATGTAATATATTATATATATATATATATATAATATACACTATATCATATTATATCTATATACTAACTATGAGTAATGCCTTACACTATTATATATAGTATATATATATTATATATATATATTTATATATATATATGTATATGAATATATATATATATATATATATATATTATATATATATAGTAAGTAAAATATTGATACTACTAGTAATATAATACATCTTTATATATATAGTAATTTATCTAAATATATATAATATAATAATTTAGTATAATATTATTTTAATCAAATTATATTATATACCTTACAATTTATATATTTATATATATATATATAATATATATATATATATATTTATTAAATATATATACTATATATATATAATATAATTATATTTATATTATTTATTATTATTAATATATAAATAAAATAAATATATACGGTATATATTATATTAATTTTTTTAAATATTATTTATATATTGATATATTTATAAATTTTTATATATTATTAATTATAATTATTATCTATAGTAGTAGTAGTAGTATATAAATAATATAATGTAATATATAATATATAATGTAATATATAATTATATTAATATAATATAATAATATTATTATATTATTATATTAATATTATTATATTCATGAGCTCCATCTACATAATTATAAATCGGCGTTATCCTTGTTGTGGTATGCCGTGGCTTAATTCGACAGGATAGGTGCCTGGAGACTGTGGAGAGAGCTCTGTAACCCAATTGGGGGCTATACATGTCCGGGAGGAGACTAAATACCAGTCCAGAAAAAGAAGCCGTGACAGGCCTAGCCAGCCGGCGGTGGATTGTTGTGGCTCAAGACGCGCTTGTGATGCATCGGAACCAGGACTGTCAGGACGAATCTTTTCGGTTGTTGACAAGGCATGAAAATGGACTACGAACTCGACTACACAGGGATAAGTTCCGTATAGGAACTATTAATGCTAGCACAATGGAGGGAAAGGAGGAGGAGGTTGTGGGTATGATGGAGGAGAGGACACTGGATGTTCTTGGTGTCTGCGAGACGAGGATGAAGGGTGAGGGAAGGAGGAGAATACATGATGATTACCAATTGATATACAAGAGGAGAGATGAGGAGAGAAAGTACGGGGTGGCATTGTTCCTGACCCCGGATTTGGCAGACAGAGTGGAGGACATCGTCTTTAAAAATGAAAGAATAATTGCAATAGCACTGAGGCTGAAAAGGAGACGTGTGGGCATAATACAGGTCTATGCACTACACCAAGGAAGACCACAGGAAGAAAAGAATGTTTTTTTTTTATGAACAGTTGCAAAATGTGTATGACGGAATGAATACTGAAGTGAAAATTGCCATGGGGGACTTGATTGCGCACATAGGAAGGGAGAGAATAGGTACTGAGATAGCAGTGGGGGCGTTTGGAATAGGAGAAAGAAACGCGGAGGGGGGAGAGGTTGTTGGATTTTGCGGTAAGCAATAGGTTGGCAGTGATGAATACATACTTTGCGCATAGGGACTCGCATAAATGGACCTGGTACAGGTGGAAAAGTATTGTTGAGGATTACACGGATAAGTACTATGATGATTCCGACCTTATACTGAGTTAAACCGCAACAGGAAAGGTGGTAGAAGACGTGAAAAAGTATAACCATCAGATGTCGCTGAATTCGGACCATCATTTTGGTTTGGTAAGGGAAATATATTAAATTCTAAAAAAAACCCCGTTCAGCAAGATGGTAACGGAAGAGAGAGTGGATAGCAGTGGAGAGATTAAAGGAGGATGAAGTGAAAAGGGTTTTTGTAGAAAGAGTCCGTGATATTATACCAGAGGAAGAAGAGAATGATGTAGATGTAGAAGGAGAGAAGGAGTATTTTAAAGAAAAAATGATAACATGTGCGAAAAATACGCTGGGGGTAAAAAGAACGGGTTCCAGAAAGAAAAAGACTGCGTGGTGGACAGATGAAGTTGCACGAGCATTAAAGGAGAAAAATAATAAAAAGTTTAGAGCATGGATGAAAAGAAGATCCCTTGAGACAAGAGCGGAATATGTGGTAAATAGAAAATGAGGCTGAGACCATAAAAAGGAGAGCGATGGAGCAAGCGTGGGAGAGGATGCGGTGAACAAACTGAGACAGGATATATTGGAGGAATAAGAATTAATATAATTACATGGGTAAAAAAACCTACGAGACAGTGAGATCGACTGTTTGCACATCTCAGAATAAAGGATTAAAGGAGAGGGTAGGCTAAGAGTGAACCTGAATGAGATCAGTGGATAGGTGGGAGAGTACCTTTTTCAAGAATTAAAATATAAATCAGGAGGAATGGAGAAAGAGAACTCTTCCAGGAACAGCAGATGAAAGAGCAGTCTTCCGATAAAATAAAACGTGGATGAGGTGGCGATATACAATGAAGAGTATGGAGATTGTAAATGGGGAAATAGGAAAAATGGGAAGAGTCACCCAGGATGTGAAATGAGCTGC